>VSMD01001207.1:0-27726 GCA_008750895.1 Mirza zaza | reverse complement strand
CATTGTGTCAATATCTTTAGTGAAATTTTTTTCCAGATCCTGGAGGCTTTTTGTGGTTTCTTTGTGTTGTTTATTGAGTTGTTTTTGCAGGTCGGTGAGTGTTCTTATGATCCACATACGAAATTCCTCTTCTGTCATTTTGGTTGCCTTATTTTGGTTGGTGCCCATTTCTAGGGGCCGGGGCTCCTCTTTGGGGGTGTGTTTTCTGTTTGGTTCTTTATATTTCCTGAGTTCCTTCGCCGATTTCTTCCCATGTTGATCAGTTGTTGTTTCTTTTCTTTAGGTTTTTGTTTGGGTATTCACACTCCTAGTTTAGTTTCTGAGCCGGTAGGTGGTGTCTGTGGGTGAGATTCGACCACTCCCTGTATAATGAGTCAGTAGGTGTCGAGAAAAGTGTGTGCAGGATGCTCTCCCTGTCAGTAGGTGGCGCTTGCTTGGAGGAACAGGCTACGCTGTTGTTTTTGTGTCCTGTTATCAGCTCTTGTTCACCTCAGCAGGCTGTTCACGTATCTCCCTTCTGTGCCCCGGGCAATGCAAGGCCTCGGTGCACGGGATGTGGTCTGCAGGTCTGACCTCTGGGTCCCAGAGTTCAAACTATGTCCCCACCAGGGAGATGAGTGCCTGTCCCAATTCACCCACAGGGAGCCCAAGCTGGGTCTATGTCTCTCAACCTCAGGGTCTGCCCCATTCTCCTGGGATCACCGTGCCAGCAGCACCTGGGAGGGCTGGCGGGCAGAGAGCTCACAGTCTGAGTTCCGCATAGTCAGCTGTAGGGCCCTAAAAGGGAAGGTCTCATTCCCTGTAGGTGCCTCCGGCTGGTGGCTATATTATCTTTCTGGGCAGCCGCGGGTATAGTTGGGGGAGGGGAGGAGGAGGCAATATGGCGTCTGCCGCGCGGCTCGGGTCTGTGCACACGGAGGTGCCCTGGGGGAGTTGGGAGCCTGGTGCCGCCTCCGCTGCAGGCTTACCGCTCACTGGCGGCGGCTGTCGCTGGGCTGGTGTCCGCAGGTCTCTCTGCTCGCTGGGGAGCCCACCAGCAGTCTGGGATGCAGGGGAGGGGAAATGGCAGATCCACCTACCCTTCCCGCTGGTCTCCGGGCTGCTCCGGGGGTCCCAGCCTCCAGTTCTCCTCCTCGACCTCCTCCCGTGGAGTCTCCTGTGGTCTCAGGTACTCCTCCTTCCGACCCTCATCCGATGTAGGCTCGTCTTCTTGCTTCTTTCTTCTAATTTCTGCTAGAATCTGTCTTTTCTGCAGGGACACTCTGTCTGGCCGTGTTTCTCATCCGCCATCTTCTGGGCGGGGCCTGAACTCATAGGTACACTATTGATATTAAAGCTCATTTAAAAAACCCTTATAATAAATCCATTCAATTTTAGCCCATCTGACCATACGCGATAAGATTCTGTCTTTCTCCCTTTACAACATTTTATGTCCATTTTGGGTTTTGTCTTTTATTTTCCTCTTTCTCATTTTGAAACAACATTTTATTAACCTCTAAACTGTAACAAAATTACTCTCCTTTCCCTTAACAAAAATTTGCACTTCATACCTCATATCTTTCCTTGTCAAAGCATATTTTACTTTGCTTGCACACTTTATCGAAAATCTAGAAATTTTTTCCTTTACTCTTATTTGATGTAGTTAATAATTAATTTAAATATACTGATTAGACTTCTTAATCCTTAGTAACCTTAATTTCCAGTGAAAATTAGGAAGTAAGGAATTGTGAACTGTCACATATCAACCTTCTGTAGTAGATTAGCAAATTTATGGATACAACCTTTCATAATTTCTAGAGACATACACCTCCTCAGAGTATAACTTTTCAATGTGGCAAAGGGCATATTTAGTAGCATATTCAAATATCTTTAGTAAAAATTAAGAAGTCAAAAGTAGCTGAGTGGGATGACTCATTCCTGTAATCCTAGCACTTCAGGAGGTTGAGGCCAGTAGTTTGAGATTCCCCTCTTTAAAAAAAGCCAAAAGTAGATGAATTTAAACTTATGTTTAGCAATCAATGTTGCACTATTTTATATTATTTGGTAATGATCTAGATATTCAATGGTTATCTATCATTTAATGTAACTTAGTATAACTTTAGGGTTGCAAGTTACCCTCCCCACCTTCCAGTGTCCACTGGGCAAATGCTCTATAAATCACTATTTGATCATTTCTACAACCAGGGGCTTGGGAGAGTCCAATTGGTTGGTGATTTTGAGCCAGTTTTTGAACTGAGTTCCCATGCAAGTTCTCAAAACGTATAACCAGGTATTATGGCTTTGATGTGGTTTGCTGTTCCCACAAAATCTCATGCTGAAATTTGATTCCCATTGTGGTGGTGTTGGGAGGTGTTTGGGTACTGTTTTCCTGGTAGAGAGTTGTCATCCTCACAAGACTGGATTAGTTCCCTCGGGAGTGGATTAGTTCCCATGAGAGTGAGTTGTTATAAAACGAGTTTCCTCTTCATGTTTTGCCCTCTTTACAAGTGTTGCTTCCCCTTAGATCTTCTGTAACATGATTTAGCATGAAGCCCTCACCAGAAGCCAAACAGGTGCTAGTGCCATGCCTCTTGTACTTCCTAGCCTGAAGAACTGTGAGCTAAATAAACCTCTTTTCTTTATGAATTACTCAGTCTCAGGTATTCTATTATAGCAACAGGAAATAGACTAAGACACTGGGTAAGTGCAATGGCATTGACTTCTCCAAGGAGAGAGATTTGGTTCACCAGGTAGTATCAGTTTAGCTAATTAATTATGAACAGTCTACCAGTTGTTCAGGTATTCAGCGCTGGGAATGTGCTAACTGCTTTTCAGGAATTCTCTCACTTAATCCTCACATCTTTTGAGGAGGTCCAGGCACCATTATTACCCCTGTTGTGTGGATTAGGAAACTGGGGCACACAGAGGATATGTGATTTGCTTCCAGGTCACTCAGCTAGTTTGATGATGGAGCAAAGGCTCAAACCCTCTCTATTTGTGGTTGAAGCCATTGTCCTGAGGGCTGGTGCTCCTTTATAGATACTTTACATGTGCTTAAATCATTTCATCTCCATAGCAACACTGTCAGGAAGGTGCCTTTATTTTCCCATTTTGCAGAGAGTGAAATTGAGACATAGAGAAGTTAGGCAACTTGCTCAAAGTTACATAGTTGGGAAGTGGATTAGAACTCTGGAAGTCTGGTGCTTTAGGGGTTTTGACTGAGGCTTCATTACAATTAAATCATTGATCATTGGTGATTAGCTCCATCTCCAGCCCCTCTCCTCTCCTTGGAGGTTGGAGGTGGGGTTGAAAGTTCCAGCCCTCTAATCATGCCTTGGTCTTTCTGTCAAACAGTTACAATCCTGAAGCAATTAAGGGCCCCCCAGCCACCAGTAATCTCATTAGTGTACAAAACTCTTCATTCTAGAGATTCCAAGGGTCTTAGAAGATCTTGTGACAGGAACTGGGGACTAAGACCAGATGTTATAACAAAAGATGCTCCTATCATCCCTATCACTCAGGAAATTACAAGGCTTTTAGAAGCTCTGTGCCAGGAACTGGAGACAAGTCTAAATATCTATTTCCTATTATATCACAATATCATCATTGGTTTTTAGCTGGTAAGGCTGGTACAGAGGGTACAGCAGGTGTAACAGAAGTAAGAGCCTGAAAAAGGGAAAAATGTATTACAAGTTGTCTCTTTAACCCCTCCCTTTTGGGAATTAAAACCTGCATTCCTGCCTGAGGCCAGTAATCAGAGGGGCAGAGGAGTGTTCTTTGTTGTAAGCCACAGGAGATGGCTCAATTGAATTATCCAGGCAAAGGTCATGGGTTCCTCTTCACTGGAGATAAGGTTGACCAGGACCACCAACCATAGTTAAACAGAAATAGCCTGAAGCTGAAACCCACCTTTAAAAGCTCTGTATTTCTGCTTAAAGGGAGGATGATGGTTCTTTAAGATGAGACTCTACCATCCTCCTCGTTTACCAGCAAATTAATAAACTTCTCTTTCCTTTTCCTCAAACCACCTATCCTCGTTCTTTGTTTAGTCACAGGGGCAAGTACCGAACTTTCAGTAACACAGGTACAAACTCTAGCAGTGACCATCATCAGTCTTTCAGTGGGCTGGTCAGATCTCTTTTCTCCTTACCATTTCCACCCAAATTTAACCCTAGATTTTGATTTTGGTAGCAAAGTGGAGTCTTCTTTTTGAGTGACAGTTTAATGATCATTGTAAATATTGTGCCCTCCCAATAATGTTACCTTAAAATTCAAACATCATTCTTAAATGCCACGTTTTGTTATATTCGAGATTCGCAGGGCCGCAAGAGAGAGAGAGACAGAGTCACCGAGGCTGTAATTATCAAAAGGAGTTTTATTGTCTAGCTCGAGCTAGGGTCCGAGCCCCCAGAGTGCCAGTGCAGTGGCTCTTCTTCAGGCAGGGATCCCCCTTTGTGTGATAGTGACCCTTTTATAGCTAAGTTGTTTACACACTGGTCATGCATCCGCCCCCACAGTGATTCTTACTTCATCCTGCCCCTGATAGGCTCTAACCAGTTCCGGGTCCTAGCTGAGAGACTACGGTTTCTGCGTTCTTTGTCTTTTTCCTCTGCATCCCATAATGTACTCATAATGCCTTGTGGTTAGCAAACAAGCAGTAAACAGAAGCTGGAAGGTGTCCATTGTCCTTATAGCCCAGTATCTTATAGTTTTAGATGTTATCAACCCTGATAGGATTGAAGTATTTATTCAAAACAGCACTCACTTTAATCTGAGTCTATTGTAGCCAATTTAAAGGTTAAGTCTCTATTTTTTAAACCTGAGCACATGGAGCACAATCCATGAGTGTTTGGGAACTATTGAGACTGTGACTCCACTGAGTTGTGGGGATTTTCTGCAAGGCTGTGTTTGTGTAAGCTCGCACCAGCAGGCATTTACACTCTGAACTGCCCAGCATCAGACATCTTGGTATACTCAGGCCAGGGGGCAGCTTCTGTGTATCCCTGTGGAATAAATGACACACAGGTCCCTGTGGCAGTTTCATTCTCTCTCTCTCCACCCACCCACACCATCAGGAGCTAAGGCCCTCTGGCAATCCCCTGCCATTCAACTATATCTACATGGGTTTGTAAATCATCTGACAATTTTCAGATGACTTCCACACAGAGCATATTATTTCATTCATATCATAACCTTAGAAAACATCAGATTTACTATCCTCATTTTAGCTATATGGAAACAGATGTGGAGACAGAGCACTATGACTCAGGCATGAATGACTGAGCCTCAGTATGAATTCAGGGCAACATGTTCTGGGCTCTGTTCTCTTATGACATTTGGGCTTTGGGGCCCACACAGGCCCATCCTCCTCTGTAGCTCCTTTCTGAGCCTCTCCACCTCCCAGCATCCACTGGCTTCCTGCCATCCCCTGTGGTTCTGTTTGATTTCCTTGGGCTGGGTTTTAAGGTCTAGAACTCTTCTTTCCTCCCCATAACCATAGCCTTCTCTCACAGCCTTCTAAATCTCTCTTCAACTAACTTTTGGGGTTGACAAGCAATTAAAAAAGTCCTTTCCCACATTCGTGGGATTGATAATATCTAAAAACATGTGCCATTTAAGAACACTTTTTTGAATCTTGAGATAATGTTATTGGGATAGTATAAAATTCTTAACCCAAGACCTTATTTTCTGATGATGGAATTCAGACATTGTGGCAGTAGGCATGGGGCTGTATGATTGTATGCACACTGAGGCTTTTCTAGACCCAACACACCTCTTCTTCAGCTCTACTTCACACTTAAGGGCACTTCATGTATATTTGGGGCAGGAAGCCAACTGTGCTATGTGGGAAGGAGAGAGAGAGACACAGAGAATAAGTGAGAGAGAGAAAGAGAGAGAGGTTTGGAAGGGCAACATTCCCTCCAAAGCTTCCCTTCATTGCCTGTTATAGTGCAATTATAAATGCTATTATTTAATTACCCTACCAATGGGAACAGAGTATAGCATCAGCATATTGGGCACTGAGGAAGTAGAGGGGTTTTTGTGACCTTCATCCATTTTCAGGCCGTGTGAACTCTGAGCCTCAGTTTCCTCATTTGAAAAATGAGGGGTTATGATTTCTACCCATAAGTGTTTGTGAAGATGAAGTGACATATGAAACAGTATGCTTCACAACCTATAAACTGCTTTGGTAATATAAGGCATTCCTCATATACATCAGTAAATTAATGTGCCTTTGTGGGCCCAGCTGGGGTGTACCCAACTGTACCATAAAGCTCAGTGGTGCTGAGAGGCCTCCCTCTCTTCTTCCCTTCCTCTGAGGGCTGGCCCAGCTCCCCCACTGTTATTTTTTTTGACAGAGTCTCGCTCTGTTTCCTGCGCTAGAGTACCGTGACATTACCGTAGCTCACAGCAACCTCAAACTTCTGAGCTCAAGCAATCCTTCTGCCTCAGCCTCCCAAGGAGCTGGAACTACAGGCATGCGCCACCATGCCCGGCTAATTTTTTATATATATTTTTAGTTGGCCAATTAATTTCTATTTTTAGTAAAGACATGGTCTCGCTCTTACTCAGGCTCGTCTCGAACTCCTGACCTCAAGCGATCCTCCTGCCTCTGCCTCCCAGAGTGCTAAGATTACAGGCGTGAGCCACCGCGCCCAGCCTCCCCCAGTGCTCTTGGCAGCCTGAGGCTGTGCTTGCAGGCCTGCAGGCTGCAGCAGGTGGGGTGGTTTGGGCCACTGTCCTGTGGAGGCCAGGCTCCATGTTAATAAGGCCTGGAGTGCCTCAGCTCTTGGGAAACAATTCCAGGAAGGATTCTGGGACCTTATGTGATGGACTAGCAGAGTCCCTGGAGCTTTGCAGCTCCAGGAAGGTCCAGGTCCTGTTTTATTTCATGAGAAGCTTGGACAAGGGGGTTCTGTCCCCAGACCAACATGCCATTTACAGGAGTACATGTCCAGATGCAGAGGGAAAGGAGCCATCTTTCTGACCTCATCTCAGTGGGGTACCTGACAGAACCTGTGCCTGGGGCCCCAGTAACCCCCGCTCTGAGCTTTGGGTGAGCCCCACACAAATAGACCACAGCTGGGAATAGGACCCCCAAACTATCTACTTTCACTTGAAACTCTTTGTGGTAGAGTTAGGAACTATATATTTCTAGAACTTCAGTGGCTTCAGGACTGTCACCATCTGAGACCACTACCCTGTTCCTGCTGTTTCCTGACTTCCTGAATGAAATCTGTAGGATACCCATCAAGGTAAAATTTTGGACATCTGGGCTCTCATCTAGGTGGCCTTCCAGCTGTGTCTTAGTCACTGTGGTTACTCAGTGATGGTATTTGTCCTGTACAGCTCTGGGGGAAGGGTACAGAGTAGACTGTAGTGGGAGGAACTTGGTAACTGGGGAAGTTAGTAGGAGAAACTGATTTGGGAACACGTTACATTTAACGCAATTGCAGGACATCTGAATGGGAATGTCCAGGTAGGCAGGTAGTGTTATAGGATAGGGAGAGAAATGTATAGTCCTGTCCTTAGGCTAATTACAGATGTGAGCATAAAGAAGCTTTGAGAGAGCAGAGAATCAAAGAAGAGAGTTAAGGAATGCACGAATTTCAGTTTCAGAAGAGAGCAATGTAAACCAGCAAAAGAGGGAATTGCCCCATGCCTCACTCAAGGCTTACTTCCTTTTATTGAACCATAGCATTGCCTACTAAATATGGAACTATATTTCACTCTCGCTCTGTAAGTACTGATTACATTTTTTTTCAGTTATGAAGTTCAGGACACTGTATTTTTAGAACACAATTTTGCTTTGGTATCCCTATAACCTGTACATTTAACTTCTCTTTGGAAATTGCATAGTGCTTTTTATTTAATATTGTAAGCTGAAAAACTTTTTCTAACACTTTGTTGACTTGTAATTGACATTCAATAGACTATACATATCTAAACTGTACACAATTTGATGAGTTTGGCATATGCATACACCTGTGAAACCATCACCACACTCAAGATAGGGGACATATGCATCACTCTCAAGAGAGTGTTGTAACTCTGAAGAGGTTTCTAATGAGGAACCAATAAAGCAGGCAAGGGAATTCTAATTCCTAGAATTTTATATAAATGGAATCATACAGCATATATTCTTTTTCATCTGGCTTCATTCATGCAGGGTCACTATTTTGAGATTCATTCCTGTTGTTGCTTTAATGTGCTAATTTCATAGACCTATCTAGTAAATCTTAAATTTCCAATTTTATATTCCCATTCCTTTGGCTAAAGGCTCTGAGAGCTTTTATAATGCATGCACCCTTGGCAAATGTAAACTTTAGGTATTCTCAAACATGTACATTTCCAAATGAAGATTTCATCAGATTTTTTTTTTTTTCTGAGAGTAGGTTTTGTTAGAAGTGTGGTAGGGGTAAGTTGGGAAGAATAAGGCTTCTAGTGTCAGAGAGGTCTGCTTGAGAGGAACCAATAAAGCAGGCAAGGGAAGCTCTAACACCTGAAAACAAATGTTTCTGAACTTCCAACGTAGGAGAGACTTGGTCCTCTATAGGACTCTTCTCCATGAACTTCAACTTGCCTGTCACAAAAATATTTCCATAGGTACTTGCCCTCATTTGGTTCTTGGCTGTGAATACTTGCCCAGACTCACTAGCTTTATAATGCACCATTTGTATAAATATATATATTGATAAATAAACTTGCTGGCTTGTGTATGTATTACATGTAAGGTCTGTTTTTAGAGTATAGATTTAAATTTTATGGACTTTAAAATGTGACTGTTTCTCTGATTGTTAAAATAAGATACTTTATTTATGATTTTAAGATATCCCTTGTCCATTATGTAGAATCATAACTATCTTTGAAAAAATGTTTGTTGCATAAATATTTTCAAGAGCTCTGACTATAACTCTGAAGAGGTTTCTAATGACTGTGAGAGAGTAGGAGCTAATTGCCAGATAAATGTAGAGATTCAAACGTCTTTGTGGTTTCTTTAGCCCTGAGAAGCCAATTAGAAAGATGTGAAAGAATGCCAGAGTTCCACAGGTGTATAGGGATCGGGGGTGGGTAGAAAATGCCATAAAAGGGCAACAACAATAAACCCTGATAAAAATATTATGAACAATCATCTTTATTTTAAAGCCCTTATACTCTCGATCTAGGTGCTATTGACATTTGAGGCCAGATAAACCTTTGTTGTAGGGGCTGGCTGGTGTGTTGCAGGATGTTTTAGCAATATCCCTGGCCTGTATCCACTAGATGCCAGTAGCTCCTTCCCAGGTTGTGACAATTAAAAATGTCTCTAGACATTGCCAAATTCCCCTGGGGGATAAATAAGATTACCTCCCTGTTCCCCATTGAGGACTGCTATCCCAGAGTAAAATGTTCTAAAATACTTAAATTTTGGATAAATGGCTTAAGCTTAATACAGGATAGCATAAACGGTGCTAGCTCACTTTCATTTCTTAGAATTGAGTAGTATTCCATTGTGAGCATATACTAAATTTTAATTATCCACTCATAATATGACAAAATTAAAAAAAAACTTAAAATTTTAAAAACAGTTTTATTGAGATATAATTCACATACCATACAATTTACTCCTTTAAACAGTGCAATTCAGTAGTTTTTAATGTATTTACAGGGTCAGACAACCATTGCCACAATCTAATTTTAGGATATTTTTATCCTCCCTAAAAGAAGCCCCATGCCCTTTAGCAGTCCCTCCCCATCCCCCTCCACCCCTTGCAACCACTAATCTATTTTCTGTCTCTATGGATTTGTCTACCCTCGACATTTTACATAAATGGAATCATACAATATGTGGTCTTTTGTGACTGGCTTCTCTAATGTTTTCAAGGTTTACCCATTTTCAGCATGTATCAGTACTTCATTCCTTCATAGCTGCATAATATTCTATTGCATGGATAAACCACATTTTGTTTATTCATTCATTAGTTGATGAACATTTGGTTTGTATCCACATTTCAGCTATTATGACTACTGCTAGGAACATTTGAATATAAGTTTTTGTGCAGACATATGTTTTCATTTTTCTTGAGTGAAATGAATGGAATTGCTGGGGCATATAAAACACTTTTTAAATAGCAAGTTCTTTTCAAGATACATCTTATGGCAAACCTCCAAATACAAGATATATCAAAGTGGAGTGTTTGAAGTGAGGTTAGTTTAAACTCCAGAACTCTGCTTGTGCTGCCATTTGACTGCTGCTACCATTGTGCTGGTAGACTTGAGATATCCCCACAGAGCACCTTCCAATAAATTAAAAAAATGAATGATTATCATCCATCCTCAGAACTGTAATCAAAAAGGAGAGAAATACAAAAAAGTTTAGCAATTGCTGTCTGCTGCTTTATGTCTAGGTGTCCAGGGCACATACGTGGTAAGTCTTATACACTGAAACCTTATCCTTCATTTCCTTCAGGCTTCCTGGCTTCTTTTCCAATTTTATCTTTCCCTTCTGGTTCAAGTTCTACTGACTTGATCTCTACTTTTATCTCCTCACTCCATGAAAACAGAACAGGTTATCATGCATTCCTCTGCAGTCTCCTTCTCATCTCTCCTTCTCTGGCCTTTCCAGCCAGCCCTAACCAGGTCAAACTTTGGAACAGCATTGCTCTGATTTGGTCTCTGCCTTTCTGTCAACAACATGAATCAAGTTCATTCATCTCATTTATCAGATATTTACAATGTCTAGGATTTACTGTGCTGGGAGGTCTGGAGGATTTCCAGATATACAGGGAGGAGTCCCTGTCTTTTATTAGGACAAATAAGGCAGTTACAAAATACTCACCATAAAGGTGATTTGTGTTAGCCATTTGAGTGGTACAAGCATAAAAATAGCTCTAGATCTTTTCTGGAGGGTGAGATTGGGGATGACTTTGTGAATAGGACAGCACTGAAGAACTGGTAGGAATTTTTTTCCACAGAGATGGTAGTAGCAGGCATTTGATGGAGAGGATGGCATAAGCAAAGTCATGGAAATAGGAAAACATAGATGATATTCTGGGAATTATGAGTCAATAATTAAGGTAGGTGAGTAATGAAAAGATCAGGTAGTGCAGTGTAGACTAATGAGAGTGGAAGGCTTTGAAAGCCTGCCAAAGGGGTTGAACTTTTATGTAGTGGACATTGGAGAACAAGTGAAGTGTTCAAAGAAATGACTGATGCCATCCAACCTGGGTTTTCTCTGTTGTTATGGCCCCTATCCTGGCCTATTGTTAGGAGATGCTGTGATACAGTGAACAGGTTTTGACCAGAGGGTTGGGGGAACTCATGAACTTCTGTCAAAAACTCCCTTCATGATTTCTTCTGGCTGCTTCACTTCTCTGGGCCTGATTTGCCTTGACAATAAATCAAAGGAGACCAGACAAAATGATATTCCCAGCATCTCTATTCTTGAATGGAAGCATAGACCAAGAAGCCCTGCTATTATTTGAAGAGTTTGGGATGAGTTGGGCTAAGGGCTGTGGGAAGGTGGCAAGGATCACCTCTGGGATTTCCATGGAGAGATGAGTCATATTTGGAATACTGGAAAAGAAGAAAATATTTGTTTATAATCTATCCAACTTTCTCTTGCATATATTTTCTTCCTTTTAATGGCTCCCTTCCCACTATTAATCTAGAAGATTATAAAATTCTTTTTGGATGAAACACATGTGCTTTGCCTCATTCTGGTGCATAGCACAGTGCCAGACTCTTATCCTCTCTGTAAGACTCTGCTACATGAATAATTTCTTCCAACCCCCATCAAAACCTGCTCTTGGGAAGGGAATATTTCAGCAAGTTCATACTAAGGTATAGTGGTTGATAACTTTAAATTATGATCCATATACTAAGAGGAATTGTTCTTATAAGGAATGGAATAGGCCTTTACTAAAATCAAAACCCACATCTAATAGTGGCATATGTAGAACTGGGGTGATTTCAGGATGGCACCAGTGATATTTCCAGCTGGATTCCCAGGCACTATTATCCTCTTCTCCTAAAGGAGTCCCTCAATTTACACCTATAGGCTAAACCTTGTCTCATTATCTACAATAAATGCTGTCTGTTCTCACCAGAAATTTCTAGAGTTCTGTTTTAACATTCTGGAGCTCAATGTTGGTTGGGCTCTGCTTGCTTCCAAAGCAGTTCTGGGTGTTTAGAACCATTTCGCAGAAGTTGGGCTTCTGTTTTGTTTCTTCAGCCTGGATATCTGCCACGACAACATGTCTGCTTCCCTGGCACTCTCAGATTAGAGTTCTGTGCTTATCTCTTTCCGGTATATGTTAACACCTTCCCCTAATCTGACTACTCACAGAGTCAATTATAAGCTTCGATATTTAGCCTAGTACTTATGGTGTTGCTCCATGCTGCCGGATGCCCCTGATGCTGAATACCAACCTGCTTAGACTTCCAAGCATGTCCAACCAATGTGTAACCTGTCCCTGATATGCTGCTGCCATACCCTGAGAGCTAGCCAAAATTCTTGGCACTTCAAATTGGAGCTTCCCCTGCCCCCTCACCCAAATAACCTAACTACTAACCTGTTCTTCCCTCTATAATTTGTTCCCACAGCCACTGGGCATCACATTCATCCTGCTCATAGGGAATGCCTCTGCAACTGAAGTTGAGCCATCTCTTTGTGAGAGGGGCTTAGTGGGTCTACTTTTAGGCCCTGGCTTTATCTTAACTGAACTTACCCTGACATAGCCTGGCAGATGGCAAACAAGGATTGATTTATCTGGAGCTCCTGATGTCAGACCCTGGAGATAACAGCCTATTTTGCCAGGTTATAAAGAAAGCTGCATGGGTAACATCTTCTTTTGGGAGTGACCCAGGAAACTGAGGCTGTCTTGTCATCACAAGATAATAACCTTCCATATAGGTATTTTTCTCTAGTTAGATACCTTTTATTCTATTCAGCTTTGGGTTGTATTTATCTAAAATTCTTTCCCTTGGCCCATAGGAAAGTTGACCTAACTGCCTACTTCCATCTGCCTTCTTGTATTAGGTGCCTATTGCACTCACTTTAGGCAGAAATGAATCTCATTGATAGAAGGGCCATGTATCTGCACAAGGTGGGTAGATTCCTTTATGGTGTAATTTTAGGGAATCACAGAAAGTATCTACACTCAAATATATCTCTCACACTGATGATGTGTGTCATTATTTCCATGTACTCTCTCCAATGGGTGTGGCTCAATTTCTACCCTGTTTTTAAAAACTCAAAGAGCTTGGGAGAGAAGGACACAGCAACAAGGCAGAAAATATAGTTAGTGATTATGATGACTGCTTTGAACCCTCCTTTCCACACCAAAGTTTCAAAACGAATTTATTGGCTCACAAAACTGGGAAGTGCAGTGTTCTATGCTTTGGGACACAGCTGGATCCAGGGGCTCAAATAGCATCATCAGGGCGCCCCCACTGATCTTTTCCTTGGCAATCAAAAAAGGTCTCAGGGAGGACTCTGATTGGCTGATTTGTGTAATGTCCCTCCCTTCATCCAAGCACTCTGCTTAGGGGGGTTGTTGATGCTGATTGGCTAGCCCAGGTCATGAGGCCCAGCCCTGTGGTTAGGAGGGCAGATAGCTTCACTGCAAACAAACTGCAAGGATATCAAGTTCTCTGCAGGATAAAATGGTTCTCTTACCAGAGCAGGGAAAAGAGACACTGAGATGAAAACAATCAGATGTCCTTTTTAAGGATCAGGCGGATAAAAGGGCTGTACTACATACTTGCTTAGACCCCAGTCTCTTTGGGTTATACATTGCTCACTTCAGCATCCTTTTGTAAAATTTAAAGGTGGGAGTGGGGTAGGGAATCATGTTGAGTCTTATCTCAGTGTGAAAGAGTTTGTTAAAAAAGTTTCCCTTCTGTTCCTCCTGACCCAGGCCATAGAACACTTTGGAGAGCAAGTCAGAAAGCCTAAAATGAGAGGGTCCCAAAAAAGCACAGAAAGGGATACTGAAAACAGGGAAGATACCTCTACAGCCTGCTTTCCACACCTGCACATAAATGGACCCTGGATTCTGGCATTCATCTTGAGCAGCTTGGCGCAATATAGGGGCCTTTCCTTCCCTGTCTATATGCTTTTTGTTTCCTGAGCACCTTTCCACCCCAGTAACTGTTCATAGCTCCTTCCTCAGAAGTCTCCTGTCTCCTAGGGCAAGATGGCTTTGTCCCCTTGGCTCTACAGATGGACCCTCCAAGGACAGTGGCACATACACATCTGTACAGAATTCATGATCACACCTTGACAAATGATAGCATTTTATTGTAAAGTATAGCCCATGTTTCTATCTAAGGGCAGAAATTATACCTAAACCAACACAAACACGAGTCAGTAGTGTCATTAGAAAGGACTGTATTGTTAAAATGTTTGGGTGTTGTGGCCTTAAATTCAGTCGTGGTAGGAAATTTGAGCTGTTTTCTGGGCTCAGGTGATCCTCCTGCCTCAGCCTCCCAAGTAGTTGGGACTATAGGCAGATATTACTACTCCTGACTAAGTTTTTAAAATAATTTTGTAGTGATAGGGTCTCACTATGTTGCTCAGGCTGGTCTCAAACTCCTGGCCTCAAGCAATCCTCACACCTCAGCCTCCCAAATTGTTGGGATTACAGGTGTGAGTCATCACACCCAACTTGTGTCCTTTTCTTAAGACCAATGACTTTGCAATTAGTGTCAAAGGAAGGGTCATCACCCAAGAACCCATAAAGTTGTCAGCAAGTATGTCTCTCCTGGCTATCTTTGATATTTTCTGTGTCAGAGCTTCTTGCTTTATTGCACAGACACTTCTCTGCTGTTTCCTGCACAGGATCTCCTCATGACCAGGTTCTATAAAACTCAGAGCAGTTTAAGTGTAAGAAACATTGCTCACCAGAAAGTTCTTCTTACTCACAATGCTTTCCTTTCCTTAGCCCCTCACCCTTGATCTCTGCAGACAAACTCTTGTTCCCTCCCCAAACTCTGTGTGGCCTAGGTTTCAACCCCAGTAGATGAGGTGACTGAGTGTAAGCAACTGGGCATCCCTTGACCTCTGGCATCTGTTGCAATGCAACAGTGGTCTCTGTGTCCAAATGAATGGCCTGTTATTGTCAAAACCAGAATCCTTCTGGGCAGTGGGACTTCTCCTGCCTTGATGGGCATTTCACATGTACCTCTCAAGAAAAATGGGGTAACATTTGCTATGTATTTCTGTCTGTTGGGTGGAGGACCTGTTTCTCAGTGACTCCTAAAGCTCTGTTTCTTAGGTAGGAGCAAGAGTCCAGACTGACAGAAGGAGACACCCCATCCCCAATTCAGGTACATTTCTGTCAAAATTTCAGAACCTATATTCCTCCAAAATCCCAAACTACTTGAATCACCCAAGCTTGCAATTAGAATACTTTTTAATTCTTCTTTAACCTATTCAATCCAAGCTACCACAGCACAATAGCATGACTCCTGTTATTCATAAGGGAAAGCTAGGTGTACAGCAAGCATCAGGCAGATGTTGGAGTAAACTGTGTGAATTGCAGGCTGACTTTGGACTTGCCACCTCTGTGCAGATGGGGGCCAATGAAGTTTGGTAGAGAAAGGGCTGGCTAACATTGCATGAGGATTGGAAGAGAAGATGGTGGCTGGCACATTCACTCCTCCTTGAGAGGTCCTCCCCCATTCTCCTGGGGCTCCCTCCTATTTCCTGGAGCACCCATGGCACACACAGTCCAACATGCTCTCAGGACAGGAAATGATGCCAAAAGCTAAGCTGGATAAAGCTATAGCTGGAAAGCAGTTGCTTAAGGAATTTTCCCTACAGGGATATTTGCATTTTAATAGTACACTCCTAATTGATGATTAAAAGGGCTTTTTTGGGGGAGGTATGTTTCTTAAAGTTTACTATACTTTCAGGAAATTATATAAATAGTACAATTTCATTCTTAACTGTAGTACAATATCAAAATGAGGAAATTGACATTGGCACGTCACTGTTAACTAGACTATGGACTTCATTTAATTTTCATCATTTTCTAAAAACCGTGTGCGTGTATGTATGTGTGTGTGTGTGTGTGTGTGTTTAGTCCTATGCCACTACTGCGATCAGGATATAGATCTGGTCTATTAGCACAAAAGAATCCCCTCATGCTACCTCTTTGTATTAAACTCCCCCCAACTCCTTTCCAGAATGGCCACACCATTTTTTTATTCCTATCAGCAATGCAAGAGAGATCCAGTATCTCTGCATCTTCACTGACATTTGGTATTATCAGTATTTTTTAAATTTATTAACTTTATTTTTACTTAACATTTTATAAACATTGCTGAATAACATGCTGTAAAAAATGAAATTCTTTCAAAGGCAACAGGACATTGATAAACTGGGAGTCAGAGTCAATTATCTAGGAACAAATTAGGTTTAAAAGTGTCAATTAAAATTTCTATAAAAAGTATGAGAATTGGGAAAATTTAACTCTGATGTACTGTTAAGGAATCCTTTCTCCAAATAAATTTTAGAAAATAATCCTGGATATCTCAGATGAGTTAGATTTTAGGCACTACATAATGCACATAACAACACTAAACTAGAAAGCCAACCTGGTTTTCATGTGCCCGGCTGATGATAAATTACTCCCTACCCTCAGTGTGAGGCAGGTAAGGCACATGACTGCTCCGCTCTGTAAACAAGAAATCTAGAACACTAGAGAAAGGGAATCATTAAAGATCACAAGTTTTGTTTACAGCAGAATTTGGTGGTCCTGTCTAGCTGCCTGCTTCACTTACTAGAATACAAATTTAAGGGGATATTTTAAAGTTTTAAATCTGAGAAGGGAGATTCTTAAGCTGATTTCTGACATTTCTACATCACTCCAATTGTATAACCCTGTTATGTTTGTAATTTTGAAGTAGAATTCCCTGGTTTTGTCTTAAGTTGCTTCCATTTCAGATTTCTTTTCTTTTTCTTTTTTGAGACAGGGTAGCTGTGTTGCCCAGGCTGGAGCGCAGTGGCCGGATCATAACTCACTGCAACCTCAAACTCCTGGGCTCAAGCCATCCACCCATCTCAGCCACCTCAGTCTTCCAAGTAGCTAGGACTATTGGTGTACATCACCATGCTCAGCCAATTTTTAAATTTTTTGTAGAGATGAGGGTCTCACTACATTGCCCAGGCCAGTCTCAAGCGATCTTCCTATCTCAGCCTCCCAAAGCACTGGGATTACAGGTGTGAGCTCCCATGCCCAGCCTACATTTGAGATATCTAAGGAAAAGTCTCTGAACTCTACTGAACATTGTGAGTTCTGAAGATACTCTTTTGAAGGTACTTTGAGGTACCAGTGGGAAGAGGACCTTGCCTCTCACAGTTATAATTAAATGGAAGAACTGACAGCAAACACATAAACAGGTATTATGTATTCTTCCAACCACACACACAAGAATTATGATTACTTCTACTTTCTGCTCCAACTAAATCATGTTATTTCAACTTCAAATTTGATTTCACACACAAAAATGATCTAGTAAATATCAAGTCCAGACATCACCTTCAGAGCTTCTAGTGGAATCCTGGGACATAAAATGGACATAACACACCTGATGATGACACTGAACAGAGGTTGTTGACAAAGGCAAGACAAAGTGACTTAAGCGAGAGGGTATGTTTCATAAAGATTTAACCTATAGCCCATAAATATGGGAAGTGCCTTGACTTACTGGGAGAAGTAAAAATTTTTTATAAGAAATATTTCTTTGGCTTCCATCCACAAGTCCAATGGCAATGACAGGCCCTAAAATTCAAGCAGTTTCAAGGTATACCTTTTTTTTAACAGGAAAATATTCATTTTTATTTTTGCATGTTATTCTCAAGTAAACATTTACAAGTGTCATAGTTCCCTATATGAATTTCTCATTAAGTATTTTACAATGTGCACAAAGGACATACAATATTTTATAGGCTATTTTCAAAAAAACAATAACTTACACCCTTGGAAGAATTTGTACTTCTTTAAAATTTTCAACTGAAACATTCACTTTTTAAGCTTTGTTAATCAAATTAAGAATTAAACCAGCCTGTAACTAATAACAGTATATAACAGTAAGTACAATTTCATTTTTCTTTACACAAATACTTTTATATTCATTTAACCAACCAAACTCTTAATTACCTTTTAAAAGTTTCAATATTGTGCTTCTTAAAAAACAAAACAACTGTGTATGAGTAGACCATGTGAGAAATATGAAGTAAGTATAGTGTTCTTTATCTTTCAGTTTGTTTTTAAAATATAAATAATTAAATATCTCTTAACTTTACAGAATGTTAAAATTCTTAATGTTTAAGTATTTCTTATTCTATGCTTCAGGGAAAAACTAACAAAAACTTTGAAGGAGATTTAAAAGATTCTCCACACAAAAAGTAAGAGTTTTCAAGAATAGGATAATGATACTAAAAATTGGGTGGAACATGTTTGAGGGCTAAAGAAGGCCTAAGAGATTTTAAAATCCATTCCATGGCTTTGGTTGTTGGTACTAGGTTTAAATTCCTATGTGCCTAAAGCACTTTAGAACTAGACAAAATTAATATAACATTTCAGAAGCTGTCAACTACCAAATATTTAGAATTTTAACCCTATAAATATAACTTCTGAACATGAACATCAGTGGCACAGAGAAAGGGGAAAGTAAAAACTTAACAACAAAAGCGAAATGAAGCACAATCATGAAGCCAGAAGGTAGCTATTGATTGTGTTGAAAAATTTTTGAACTTACCACAGTATGCCCAAAGACATTATGTGCCAATAGCCAATCTAAGAAATCTAAAAAGTTTTGTCTATTCTCCACAATTCTTATTAATCAAATTCTAATTAACTATTTGAATTTGGTTTATATTATATCTGTATGTATGACTCACTAACTGCTTAAAATATGTAAACTCTCAAAAATAAAACTTAAAGATCTGGTGATATTCCCAATAAGGCCACATATTTTCATCATGTATTTAAACACTTTTATCTTCTAATCAAAGTCAACTTCAGTGCTATGGCTTTTTTAAAATTTGTCAACTGTCTAAAGAAATTAAAAAGCAGGCTGAACTTGCCAACTGCAACTCTAAGCAGGAATTAGCACCCATTCTGTTACCTGGAGCCATTAATTGCCTTTACTCCTCTTTACTTTGCAAGAGACAATGAGTTCCTTGACAATATTCTCAGAGAAAACTAAGAAAGCTATATCTGGATTAGTATTCCAGAAAAATTTATGACACATAGCAGAAACTGTATGAAAATATTCTGAGAAGAAATACTTTTAACTTCCATTTTTCAATTACCAAAGATATTTAAAGAGAATATCTTTACTTTTATTCATGGCCTTATTTTACTTCCAATTATTCAACTGAATCTTAGCCTCCCTGAATAGCAAGTTCCTAGATGCTTGGTAAAGTTAATACTTTTCATCATGTTTAAAAATTGGGATTGTGCATATAAATAGGTGATAAGTGACAAACATGCACACAAAAAATTTAGAGTACATTTATATACCAAGTTGCAAAAAATCCTATGAGTCTCAATTTACCTCTAAAAGACTTCAAAATTCAGTCTGCAATAAGTTGCATCTATGGAACACAACTATTCCAAAACAGTACAGACAGAAAAACTAAAATAACAGAAAGAAGCAAAATGTTTTGATAAGATTCTTTAATTTTGCTATGCTGACACGGTAAAGAAAGTCAAAGGAAGCACATTTTGCCTGCTAAGCCCAGTCAATGTTCTATATTCAGTAATACTAGAGGATTAAATGTAAAGTTTCATTGCCATGTAATTTGAAAATATTAAGCAAAACAAGGAAATGATATTCATGTTATGATATACTTTTGACAAATGTTTATCTAAGACTTCGGCTACGCCTATCCTTCTAGATCTTTTTGATCTGCAGCTGCCTAAAGTTCAGTAAGCCTGATAAATGGCTGCTTAATTCCTGATAACCCAAGACTAACTGTAAATGAGTGGTAAGAAAGGCTGGTTTCACAAAGACTGGCTTCACTTACTGTTTGGCTTCCAAGAATTTGAAAAAAACTTAAAGAACAATTAGCCAGGCTGGGTGTGGTAGCTCATGGCTGTAATCCCAGCACTTTGGAAGGCCAAGGCAGAAGGACTGCTTGAGAACAGGAGTTTGAGACTGGCCTGGGCAACAGAGTAAGACCTTGCTTGTCTTTGCAAAAAATTTAAAAACAAAATTAGATGGGCGTGGTGCCACTTGCCTATAGTTCCAGCTACTCAGGAGGCTGGTGGGAAGATCACTCAAGTCCAGGAGTCTGAGGCCGCAGTAAGCTATGATTGGGCCACTGCACTCTAGCCTGGGTGACAAAGAAACCCTGTCTCTTAAAAAATTAAAACAAAAACCTCCAAAACAACAACTAGCTAGACATCTTCATTCAAAGGGAAAGAGACTGACTGAAGGCTAAAGAAGTGATTTGCCTAAAGCCTAACGGTTGATTAGTTACAAACTGAGAAGAAGATCCTCCAGGTGCCCTATAGCAGCCTGACAAGATCTCCTAGTCCCCAAAATATTTCACTGGACGTTTTCCTGGTATAACAACTCATACATATGAGAAATTTTTATGTGGGGTGCCCAAGGATATAGTACCAGAACCAGCAGCTATGCAGCTTGAAGACTGGTAAGGTAAGGTGGGAGAATAGCATAGAACTCAAGAGCTTGGGCTCCAGAGTCAGACTGTTCAGGCTTTTGCATTCTAGTGGTGTGACTTCAGGCAAGTTACTTAATCTCTCTACAGTCCTCAACTATAAATTGAGGATTATCACACCTACCTTAAGGGCTGTTGTGAGAATTAAGCAACAACATAAAATGTTCACTCAGTACGGTGGCCCTGCACAAAGTAAGCACTCAAAAGAATGTTATTAATAGTTACTGTTAATACCATACAGACCAATATTTACTGACAACATACACTGGATCAGCTTTGCTTAGGACAGACAAACTTGGATAGCTTCCATCACTACTAGAAAACCTGAGAAATGGAATTAGAGATTCTCTGGCAGGGCTGAAAAGTCTGAACCCAGCAGGCTAGAGGTAAACGATCCACTTTATGACCTGACCTTCACACCAATCTCAACTCCAGAGTAGTCATCAAGATAGGAAATGTACTGGGGCCCTGCTATGTGCCAGACTACGTGAGACTCGCTTATTTGGTGAGGAAACAAGGTACAAACACTTGGTATGAATGCTGAAGCCATTGTTGGGGCACCATTTCTTTCTTGGCCTGGGACTTCTTCCCAGTCTGAGGCTTCGAGTCGAGGCTGTATGTCTTGAAGGCTCTACCTTACGTTTCTGGACAGAAGCTCAGGAGAATGCAGGCAGGCAAGAGATGCGTGCCTCTGGGGCTAGACTCACTTCAGAGGTAGGACGTCTCCACGGAAGGCTCGGAGACTAGACAGAGTCTTGGGAAAGTTCCCTGGTGGCCGTGACCTTGGTGCTCAAGACTCAGTTTGCCATCATGCTGTCAGCAAGCAATGACACAGGCCCTCAGCCAGGGCGGGTATGTGAACAGAGCGCGGTACCAGGTTCTGGGGGGGACTGGGAATCCCACTCGGGTAGCTTCCTAGGGTCCCCTGTTTCCTCCTGTAGGTGGGACCTCTGGCACTGCCTGGACAGAACGCACGCGGCGCACTTGCCGCTGAAAGCAGGAGCAACCCCGCACCCGCGGCGGGAGGGTCCAGGCGATGGGGGACGGCTCCGTAGGCCAGCAGGCGTGCACTTCGGCAGGGTCACGCGGCCTCTCCAGCCGGCTAGGGCGCTTGTGGCGGGGGCGGGGCCATCCAAAACGACCTGGCGTGGCCTCAGCCCCGACAGCGTCCCGCCGCAGGCCTCACCTCCCTGCGCACGTTCACCAACATGTAATAGTCTTCATTGTCCAGCTCCTCCTCGCTCAAGGCCGTTGACATCTTCGTAACCTTTCACCCCGCCAAACGGGCAAGGCAGTGCCCAAGAGGACCCGGCCATCCGCAGCAGGGCGGCGTGGGCCGGCCCGGCTGCACCACAGCGACCCCTTATTATCAGTATTTTTAATTTTAAGTGTTCTAATAGGTGTGTAATATCTCATCATGGTCTTAGTTTACATTTCCTAAATGGTTAGTGACGTTGACTATCTTTTCAAGTGCTTATATGCCATCCATATCTTCTCTTTGGTGAAATATATGTTCATTTTTTTTGCCCAGTTTCTAATTAGATTGTTTGCATTCTGAGAGTTCTTTATATATTCTAGATACAAGGCCTTTGCGCAATATGATTGGCAAATATTTTATCCTACTCTGTAGCTTGTCTTTTCATTCTCTCAATAGGGTCTTTCGTAGAATAAATGTCTTTAATTTCAATGAAATATAATTCAGCAATTTTTCCTTTTAAGGATTGGGCTTTTGGTCTCAAGTCTAAGAACTCTTCATTAAGTCCTACATCCCAAAGATTTTCTCCTGTGTTTTGTTTCTAAAAGTTTTAGAGTTTTACATTTTACCTTAAGTCCATGATCTATTTTGTGCTAATTTTTGTGTAAGGTGTGAGGTGTGTTTTTTTTTTTTTTTTGCTTATGGACATCCAATTGCTCTAGCACCATTATTGAAAAGGCTACACTTCCTCCATTGGATTGATTTTACATCTTCATCAAGAATCAGTTGAATGTATTTGTATTTATGGGTCTACTTTTGGGGTTTTGATTCTGTTCCATTGATCTATGTCTCTCTCTGCCAATATAATAATTGCCATGATTACTGTAGCTAAATATTAAGCCATCAAGTAGGGCAATTCCTCCCAATTTATTCTTTTTCAAAATTGTTTTAGCTATTCTAGGGTTTGTGCCTTTGTATATAAATTTTAGAATAAGCTTGTCTATGTCTAAAAAAAAAACAGGAAGAATTGACATCTCCACTACTTTGAGTCTTCCAATCCATGGACATGGTTTATCTCTCAATTTATTTAGGTCTTTGATTTCTTTCATCAGTATTTTGTGATTTTCAGCATACAGATCTTGTACATGCATTTAGATGTATATCTAAGTATTTAATTTTCTTTTCAGCAATTGTAAATTTTATTAATTTCTTTCAGTTTCCACAAGTTTGTTTTAATATATAGAAATGCAGTTGATTTTTGTGTCCTGTAACCTTGCTGAACTCACTTATTAGTTCTTCCTAGAACTAGGGGTTTTTCTTTTGTAGATTCATTGGGATTTCCTATAAAGCCATCTGCAAATAGGTACAGTTTTATTTCTTTGTTTTCAATCTGTATCCCTTTCATTTATTCACTTTTTTGTCATGGTCCATTGGTAGAACTTCCTTGCTGAACAACAGTGGTGAGATACATACAACCATGCCTTTTTCCTGGTCTTAAGGGGAAAACATTCAGTCTGTCATCATTAAGTATGATTTTAACTCTAGTTTTTTTTGTAGATTATCAAGTAGAGGAAATTCCCTTCTATTCATAGTTTGCTGAGAGTTTTTTTAAAATCATGAATGAGTGCTGAATTTCGCAGATACTTTTTCTGCTTCAGCTGATATCATTATGTCTTGGTGAATTGATCCTTTTTATCATGAAATGTCCCTCTTTGTTTCTAGTAATTTTCTTTGCTCTGAAGTCTACTTTATCTATTTATTTTTTTTGGTGGGGGGGCGGATAGAGTCTCACTCTCTTGCCTGGGCTAGAGTGCCATGGCGTCAGCCTAGCTCACAGCAACCTCAAACTTCAGGGCTCAAGGGATCCTTTTGTCTCAGCCTCCCAGGTAGCTGGGACTACAGGCATGCACCTCCATGCCTGGCTAATTTTTTTTTATATATATGTTTTAGTTGTCCAGCTAATTTCTTTCTATATATATATTTTTTTAGTAGAGACGGGGTCTTGCTCTTGCTCTTGCTGAGGCTGGTCTTGAACTTCTGAGCTCAAGTGATCCTCCCGTCTCGGCCTCCCAGAGTGCTAGGATTACAGGCGTGAGCCACCGTGCCCAGCCTGAAGTCTACTTTATCTAGTATTAATATAGTTACTCCTGTTTTTTTTTAAATAATTGTATATGTTTTTCCATCCTTTTACTTTCAACCTACTTATGTGGTCATATTTTGAAGTGAGTTGCAAGAAATTGCTTTTTTAAAAAGGCTTGTAGTAAGTACCATTGAACTTTTAGAACTTCATACCTATATTACTTTGATAAAACTGTAATTAGTAAATCTAAATTCAAGAAATAATCAATTCCGTTTTTAGTGAAGTTTTAAAACAATAGACTTTTTAAAGAACAGTTTTAGGTTCCAAAAAAAAATTGAGAGGAATGTACAGAGAGTTGCCATATTTCCCCCTGCCCCCACATAGGCACAGCCTCATTCATTATCAACATTTCCTATCCTACATGACTTTGTAAAGGTTAACTCACACCTGTGAGCCTCAATGTCTTTAAGAAATTCTTAAACTACAGCTCTTGTTTAAAAATTCAGGTTTCCAGGTTACATCTCAGGGAATTTTGAGTCAATAAGTTTAGGGGATGGCCCATGAAACAGTATTTTTTATTTTTTTCACTATTTACTAATTTTTTAAATTAACAGATTTAGTTTTTTAGAGCAGTTTTGGGTCCACAGCAAAATTGAGAGGATGGTACAGAGATTTCCCATATATCCTCTGCTCCTACACATATATAACTTTTCCCATTATCAACATCTCCCACCAGAGTGGTACATTTGTTACAGCCCAACTTTCATTGACACATCATTATCAAAATCCATACATTAGGGTTCACTCTTGCTACTGTATATTCTATAGGTTTGGACAAATGTATAATAACATATATCCACCATTATAGAATCATACAGAATAATTTTATTGTCCTAAAATCCTCTGTGCTCCGCCTATTCATCTCTCCCCACGACCCATGGAAACCACTGATCTTCTTATTGTCTCCATCATTTTGCCTTTTCCAGAATGTCATATAGTTGAAATCATATAGTGTGTAACATTTTCAGGTTGGCTTCTTTCACTTAGTAATATGCATTTACATTTCCTCTGTGTCTTCTTATGGCTTGATAGCTTATTTCTTTTTATCATTGAATAGTTCATTGACTAGGTGTATCATAGTTTATCCACTCACCTACTGAAAGTTGTCTTGGTTACTTCCAAGTTTTGATAATTATGAATGAAGCTGCTATAAACATCCGAGTGCAGATATTGGTGTGGACATAAGTTTTCACCTTCTTTGGGTAGATACCAAAGAGTGTGATTGCTGGATTATATGGTAAGAATATGTTTAGTTTTGTAAGAAACTGCCAAACTGTCTTCCTAAGTGGTTGTACTATTTTTCATTCCCACCAGTAATTAATGAGAGTTCTGCACTGGTGTTGTCAGTGTTCTGGATTTTGCACATTCTAATACGTGTGTTTTTAGTACAGTTTTCATCAGCCCTGACTGCACAGTGGACTTGCCTGGGAGAACTCTTTAACGATATCAATTTTCAGGTCCCACCCCAGACCAATTAAGCTTGGGTCAGGCATTGGCATTTAAAATTTATTTCCCAGGTTATTTGAATGTCAATCTGGGGTTGAAGATGGTTGGTTTAGGACATGTTTTACTGGTAGTCCTTTGATAAAATATTAGTGGCATTAAAAAAGGTAAAACATGAAGCTTATTGGAGATTGGTAGATCTGACACTTTTGGAAGATCATGCTTGAGAGAAATCAAACATAAGAAAAATACTTATAGATGGTGAAGCAGAGACAGCTAAAGGGGCATTAGAGCTGTAATTTAGGGCCTTTCAGGTTTTCCCCAGATGATTAAAACTAACCAGAGGCTGTGATAATTATATTTTCTAATTCCATAGAAAGAATAAAACCAGAGGGAAAGGGAAAAAACAAACATAGCTCTTAAATTTAGGGTATTTTGTAGTCCTTACATCATCATTTAAAATAGTTTATTATACAAAGTGGCCTGTGATACCTTCCCAAGCCCTCTATTTGGCATTTGGTAGTCATAACTAGTGGACCAAGATAGAAGACATTGAAGCTGTGTCTGCAGAAGAATATTGGACAATGACAAGAGACCAAAAGAAGGTCCATTTTTGCAGTCAAATGTTCTACCACTGAGCTATACTCACAGAAAGTCCATTTTGTATAGCTGTCCAGGGGGTGTACATTCAAGAGGGCTGCAAAATTTAGAAGACATACCTCACTTATCACAAGAGGTGACTAGAAAATATGCCCCTAAAGAGCATCAGTATTTTTTTAAAGTATATAATTCAATGTTTT
The DNA here is from genome assembly GCA_008750895.1 of Mirza zaza. NCBI lineage: Eukaryota > Metazoa > Chordata > Mammalia > Primates > Cheirogaleidae > Mirza > Mirza zaza. Next base: position 1,489 of record VSMD01001207.1, on the reverse strand, counting down.
TTTATTATATTCACAAGGTTGTGCAACCTTTAGTACTATCTAATTCCAGGACATTTTCATCATCCCTAAAAGAAACCCCATACCCATCAGCAGTCACTGCCCATTGTCCCCTCTACTCAGGCCCTGGCAATAACTAATCCATTTCCTGCCTTTATGGATTTTCCTATTCTGGCTATTTTATATAAATAGAACTACACAATATGCAGTCTTTTGCGTCTGGCTTCTTTCATTTTGTATAATGTTTTCAAGGTTCGACCATGTTTTACCACATATTAGTACTTCATTCTTTTTTTTCTATTTTATTTATTTATTTTAGTGTATTATGGGGTTACAATTGTTAAGGTTACATATATTGCCCATGCCCCCCTCACCCCTCAAGTAAGAGCTTCAAGCGTGACCATCCCCCAAACGTTGCACATCTTACTTGTTGTGGTTGTATATACCCATCCCCTCCTCCACCCTCCCACCCTCCCGACACGTGATAAATGTTACTCGTATATGTCCACTTAGGTGTTGATCAGTTAATACCAATTTGCTGGTGAGTACATGTGGTGCTTGTTTTTCCATTCTTTTTTTTTTTTTTGAGACAGAGTCTCACTTTATTGCCCAGGCTAGAATGAGTGACGTGGCGTCAGCCTAGCTCACAGCAACCTCAAACTCCTGGGCTCAAGCAATCCTGCTGCCTCAGCCTCCCAAGTAGCTGGGACTACAGGCATGTGCCACCATGCCCGGCTAATTTTTTCTATATATATTAGTTGGCCAATTAATTTCTTTCTATTTATAGTAGAGATGGGGTCTCGCTCTTGCTCAGGCTGGTCTCGAACTCCTGAGCTCAAACGATCCGCCCACCTCGGCCTCCCAGAGAGCTAGGATTACAGGCTTGAGCCACCGCACCCGGCCTGTTTTTCCATTCTTGAGATACTTCACTTAGTAGAATGGGTTCCAGCTGTATCCAGGAATATACAAGAGGTGCTATATCACCATTGTTTCTTAAGGCTGAGTAGTATTCCATGGGGTACATATACCACATTTTATTAATCCACTCATGAATTGATGGGCACTTGGGTTGTTTCCACAGCTTTGCAATTGTGAATTGTGCTGCTGTAAACATTCGAGTGCAGGTGTCTTTTTCATAAAGTGACTTTTGAACTTTTGGGTAGATGCCCAGTAGTGGAATTGCTGGATCAAATGGTAGATCTACTTGTATCGCTTTGAGGTATCTCCATATTGCTTTCCACAGAGGTCGAACTAGTTTGCAGTCCCACCAGCAGTGTAGGAGTGTTCCTCTCTCTCCGCATCCATGCCAGCATTTGTTGTTTGGGGACTTTTTTTTTTTATTTTGGCATATGATGGGGATACAGATTTTAAGGTTTCAATAAATGCCCTTCCCCCCTCCCCCCACATGTCTGAGTCTCCAGCATGACCATCCCCCAGACGGTGCACTTCTCACTCATTATTTATGTGTATACCCACCCCCTCCCCCCTCCCC
>VSMD01001205.1:0-77760 GCA_008750895.1 Mirza zaza | reverse complement strand
GCTCCCTCCCTTGCAGCGCTTGGGCCGCCGCCCGAGTCCACCCGGTTACTCAGTCAGATGAGCAATCTGTCTCACTTTTCTGCCCCTTCACAAGTGAGGCGTAAGCCTGTAGTGTTTATAGTTCTCCCAGCAATGGCGACCTTACACGGTGCCCTGGAGATTTCAAATTACTTTCCGCTCCTGCCTCCTCTCCAGCCTGCCTGCCCGTCCGTGTTACCTCTTCACGCTGTCTTCAGGCGCTTCTCTGCTTGCGTGGGCGGGAGGTGGTGAGGGAGAAGCTGTTCTCCTGTAGGAAGGAGCGCACGGCCGTGTGGCTGCCGCTAAGCGCGGCCAGCTTAGACTCCAATCCGCGCAGTACCACTCGGATTCTCGGAACTTCACAGTAAATCCACTGAGTCACTTTCTTCCTTTTCCCGGCGCTGCTGCCCCTCGAAGCTTCCCTGTAGTTCCGTGAAGATGATCCTGTAGGAGAACTACTCGCTCGAGTGATTCAGGCCGCCTTCTTCACCTCCCTCTCCAAGAGCAAAGAGCAAGGAGGTCATCCCTAGTCCGCCATTTTTGCTCAAGGTTATCTTCTTTATGAATCCTTTTCAGAATACTGAGATTGGCTTGTTATTCCCTCCTCTGTGCCTCGTCTTAATCTATTATTATAGTACCTATAATACATCCACGAATGCATTCATTTAAAAAATTTCTTTCCTATTCTACTATACTATGGGATTACAGAGATGATTTTCTATTCACTCCACTGCTCCAGGCCCTAGAATTGTGACATTACACAGTAACAGCTTGGTAAATTTCTATTACATGAATTAATACATTATTACTGCTATTAGTGCATTATGTTGATTGGCTGACTGCAGCATAGGTGATTTCACAGAGCAGAATGAGCCACTTTAATCATCTTCAATGTAGATTAAAATAATGATTGCGGAATCAAGATGCCAGAAGGAGGAGCATGGTTGGATGTTTTGATCCTAAAACAGATTTGTAAAAGAGCTCCCTGGATTCTAACATCTCTGCTAGATTATAAGCTCCTGATTGGCAGTGGCTGTGCCCTCCTCATGCTTATAGTTTCATCTCTTTTCCTAGTCACTCAGTGCTTGCTACATAGAGGAGTAAATGCTGACCAAGCAAACATATTTGCCAACTTCTTAAAAATACAAAGACCGTTAGTGCAGGATTCATCCCATGTAAAGGGCAAGCTGAGTTACCAATTTCTTAGATTCCCACTTGCTTTCAGCTGCTGTTTGCATTTTACCATGCAGAGACGAGACATAGGAATAATGACCACTTAGCAAGCCGAGTAACTCTTTTTCTGGGCAAGCGGGTATCACATGAACATTTGTCACACAGGATAAGGGGGATATTGAATACAAACATGGTTTTTATGACGATATTGACATTTGTGATAATGTAATATCCTTTTAGCTTTAACTGTGTGTTATGGATGAGTTCTCTGGTTTTCCTGGATGGACACTGTGGGTAACAATACCAACTGTGAATCTTCAGAGTATGCCATGCTTCCAGTTCAACTCAACATCTTTAGTGTTGTTTCCAAGCAAGGCTGGGTATGTGTTAACAGCTTGCTTGTTTGTGGTTGCACAACAAACTATTTTTGATCTTGCTAAGGGTTTTTCTTCCTTCCACTTTGCTTTTTTTGCAACAAAATGCTATGGACACTCTAAATGGAACAAGTCTCAAAGACGTTATGTGAATATTTGTTTAGTGATAGAATTACATTGCCCAACCTGACATCAGGTACTTAACTGACAGTGAAAATTATTTTCAAAAAGTATATGCCTGTATCTCTACGTTTTGGGCCTATTTTACGATATTAATATGATTCTGGCACTGTGTCCTTTGCCAAGATTAAGTACCAGCTGAGCTTAATGGCCTAAACTGTCAACTCCCCAGCTCTTTATTAATCCTGGGGAAGTAGCCTGCACCTCAGTCATTACAGCTCAATTAGGTAAATAATCATCACATTCATTCTCATTACAGCGCTCTCGTCACAGAAAGCTTTGTTCCTGAGTTTTTCAATTAGTCTTAACAAGTCACAAATGCCACTAGTACCTTTCTTTCTCCATTAGTCCCCTTAACCAAATAAAAATCCTGTGTCTAATTAAGGAAACCCACGTTCTCACAAAATTTATGTTCTTTGCTGCTTTTGTGTGCAGAAACTAAGAATCTCATTCTATCAGGCCGACTAACCTGCCTGGGTTGTCGGTCACTGCTGGGTGATGAAGAACTCTTCTGTTCGTAGGGGCAAGTGGCAGGTTCAGCAAGAGCAAATGTTTTCTTGAAATAATGGAAAATAAGGCAACAAGCTGCCACTGTGTCTCTTCCTCATTCCACTTTAAGGGGAAATTTCTTGAAGCATGGTAGTATGCAACTGTCACTGCATAACATGGGCTCAAACTGACTCTGAGTGTAAATGTAAGAAGTGGACCTGTTTCCAATTTTAGAGGGATTTTATTTTCCCGGTAAGAAGAATTCACATAAATGGCCTGGGATGTTTAGAAATCCAAGGGAAGGAGAGAAGAGTTCCATTTTTAGTTATCCAAGAGTCAAGTTCTTCAAATGTCTTTTTCCCTGTGTTCAAGGAGAGCAGAGTTGTACAGGCTGACGTGGAAGTGGTATTATAGATTGTAACAAGAAACATTTGGTTCTCATCTCTTTCTGCTGCAGTCAAGTACAGGCTTGTACACAGGGAGGTCAGGCGGACACAGAGGTACGCTGCTAAGATCCCCCATCAAGAATGCCCAGCCATGAGGACTCTGGTTTGCAGTCCTCCTCCAGCTGTTAGATTTCTCAGAGTATGCCTCAGCTTTCCAGTTGAAATCATGCTCCTCTTGGTATATAACCTTTACCAGTGACTAAGGGAAATGCCAGTAGAAGGGTCTAGTCATTTCTGCCCAATAGGGGAATCCTTTAATGAGCTGGCAGAGACTGCCAGGTTGAGGTCATGCTCTGATGGGTCTTCTTGCCCAATCTTGTTCTTTTCCTTTTATTTCCATAGGTGTGACTTCCCCCCCAAAAGCTTTGTATGCCTAATTCTGTTTCAGCATCTGCTTCTCAAGGACTCCAATGTGAAGCAAGAGGTAAGGCAGGGAGGGGCATGAGATTATCCCATGGTCTACAGATGGTCTTTATGGTTGCTTCTGTTGCATAATCTAAGATCTTAGTACAAAACCCATTTATTAAAAAAATAAATTCAGTGAGTAAGCTATCAGGATGCTGGAAATTACTGTGTGATGATGACTGCTGTGCTCAGAGCCTGTCTGCCAAGTAGTCAACATGCATGTGTTTGGGCATCCTGCTTTTGGCTCCTACTGGAGTTCTGCAAGAATCACTGATTTATTAATTGTAGGTATGTTCTTGAGGACATTTTATTGCTGCATTATCAAAGTCCTGAATTTAAAACTCCGTAGAATCTGTTTTCTTGATCAGGAAACATCTTGCTGTGCATTTCTCTCAAGACTACAGCAAATCTTATCTGAACAGCTTTGTCCTTAGTTTTGGCCAGTAGGAAGCACAGAATAAAATATGGCTAGGTTGCAGTAATGTCGTAGTACCTCAAAGCTTATTTTTTCTCCATAGTTACGGTTTAGTATTTTCCATGACCCTCTTCTTTTATTTTGTACTTTTCATTTTATTGGGTATGTTCTTACATGCACAGTGTGTGGAGCACGGGTACTGGAGCCTGACTGTGGCTCTGCCACATAAGAGCTGTGCAATCTTGGTCTTGCTACTAGCCACACTGAATCCCAGGTTCTTTGTAAAATTGGGATAATAGGAGTATCTGATTTATTTATTTATTGTGAGGTTAAATGAGGTAATGCGTGTAAAGTACTTAGTGAAATACTTAGTACATAAACCCTGGGTCCCTGTTCTTGGTGTTAATGCAATGGATGGAGCCAATGACTAGGCAGAGAGCTGCAAGAATGGGGGATGAGAGGTATGTCTCACCGTAAGTCCTGGTCAACTTGCTGGAAGATAGTTTTCTGGAAAAATTGATACATAACAGATAGCAGCTTTGTTTAAACTAGATCTACAATAAGGACTGGCTATTTTCTTTGCTATAATGCATGCTAGTTAATCTAATACATTTGATCACAACATCTGATTAATCTAATACGTTTGATTTTCACCAAGAAAACAGTAGTGATGAAATTAACTGATGGCTGACAAGGTGAAAAGAACCAAGCCAATCCTTGAGAGATTAGAACACGAGCAAGACTAGCTGTGACCAGTGGTTAAGGGATTAGACTCTATTTATGGGATGCTAGTTATGGGGAAATGCTTGGTTAGGCTGGATGATCTTGTGCAGGAAATTTGGCATGCCTGGACTGTGCTTACTAAATGCTAGAAGTTACCCCTGCTGCTCCAGTCTTGCGATAAGTCCAGATTGCCCAGGACCAAATTGTTGGGCTCTTCTTGACCAAATTGGCAAGCTGAGCATCAACATAAATAAAGATAGTAACAAATTACAACTCCCTGAATAAGATAAGAATCCATGATATAAATAAATAAATGGGAGAGAAGGGAAAGCTCTTTACAGTAAAGTGCCAACTAAAAATATGTAGAAGAAGGATGGAATTAGAAAATTATCATTTGGAAACCTTTATAGCATTGATTGAGTCAGGAGGTGTGTTCATATGTATTTCTAAGAAACACTGAAAACTTCATACTCTCTGAGGTCTAGGACCCAGAAATATGGATGCTATTAATAACAAACAAACACAGCAGCTAATACATATAGTGCTGCCATGTCCTGGATATCACTATAAGCACTTTATATATAATAACTAATTTAATCATCACCACAATCCTATGGGATTGAGGATATTATTATAATCTCCATTTTACAGATGAAGAAACTGAGGTAGAGATACGGAAAGTAACTCCTCCAAATGTTAGCCTATAGGGGAGCTGGGATTGAAAAGCCAGCCAAGGTGGATCCAGAGGCCAGGCTCTCTCTTCTCCACTCCACTGTTCTGTCTCTCTCTCTTTTTTTTTTCCCCAAGAAAATTCTCCTTTATAAAGTAGCCCCCAATCAGAGATAAGGATAGTAGTTCCTTTACATGGTGTTCCAAAATTTTGGATTTCTAAGAACAAGTGAAAATTTCCTAAAGTCTCCTATTTGTTGTTTCTATTCCAATACTGTGCCATTGATTCTTGCATAAAATTCTGGAATGCTGGCTCTTCCTGGCTTTCCTCTGTAATGCTGTGGTCAATGTCATCAGTATCACTGTCTGCTTCCTCATCCTCTTCATCCAAGGTTCCTCGAGTCAGGCTCAAATCAGAAGGGTCCAGCACAGGAGATAAGCTGTCTTTGGCAGTGCCTGTGTCCAAGGCTACAGAGCCCATACCTTTCTGAACTCATTCCAATTGTTCCTTTTGCTGTTGGCTGTGTGTACTAGCCAACGATTTCTTCAAATGTTCATATTTAGGATGATAGTCCTTCTCATATTCTTCTGCAGCACTGGTGACTTGCACAAAGAATTCATCTAAGCCAGTACCCAGAATAGCAGAGACACCTACTACCCTGAGTGAGCTGTAGAACTCATCTAACACCAGGCCCATTGGATGGGTCAGGTTACTGACGTATGTAGTCTTTTGATTCAAGGCATCTTGGAAAGCCTCAAAATCCTGCATCCATTCCACTGCAAAGCTGTGATCAATGACATCAGTTTTATTCATGACCACCATGAAAGGCAGCTTGGTTTTGTACAAGATGCTGCAGGCATACAGAATGTTGGACATAAAGGTCACTGGGTTGGTACTTTGAGATGTGTCCATTACATAGATGACAACTATTGGAGATGAGGATGGCAGGGCCTCTGTGATGATTGTTCCAGAAGCTGACCAGGTGAATACCTCAATCTGTCCAGGGGTGTCAATCGGGACATATTTAGACATGCATTGGGCCTTCTCAATAAATTTCATCACCTGATCAAACCTGGTAGCAAAAAAATTGAGTGAGGTCACTATGCCACCATTGGGCCCAAGTCCATATTGTTTCATGACTTCTTTATACTTCACAGAGTCACGAATATCAATATTGGCAGGAAAGGGAACTTCATGTACAGCTGGGTCCAGGTTGATCACGTAAGGTGGAGAGCCTTGGTTATCCTGTTCTGTCTGTTGAGGGGCTCTGAGCGATGAAACTCTTCTTTCCAGATTTCTCTTATAAACTACACTGAGGTGTCCAGGATCAGAGTCATCTGGAAGAGTCCGCACTGCTGCACACACAGGGGCAGACACGGTTGTCTGTGTTGAGTGGGGAATGGATCAACGCTTGGAGGTGGCATCAAAGACTCTGGAGCAGGTGTGCAGGGCAGACCAGCAGAGCCAAATCTCAGGGCCAGGATAAAGCTGGAGAATTTGGGCCCCAGCAGAGCCACTAGGAATGAGAAGAAGCAGTGCCCAGCCTAGTGGGCGACTGATCAAGGCAGAACCTGGAGGATCACTCTGGGAACAAGAGAATGGCCTGGGTTTTGGAGCTAGACCTCACACAGGACAGTGGATTTATTTTCTTGGAAAGCCTTGTTTGTTCCCCTGTGTCTCACAGGGCTTTGGCCTCAACTTTCTGGTAGCATTCACCTTTCCCCAAAAGTTGCTGAGTCTGATCTTTGTCACTAAGGAAAGTGAGAATAAATATTGGCTGACACCTGTGTGCCAGGCTCTGTGCTAGACATTTAACATATATTGTCTTATTGAACATAGTTCAATATATTTAACATATATCGTCTTATTAGCACAGTGTTTACAACGAGTGTGTCTGAGTGGAACTGCCTACTTTGTGCATGCATAGAAGTAGTGACCACTCCGAGTGTGCATTCAACTTTTAGTTTGGTGAAATTTGGAGTGAAAATTGGAGTTTGATGTAATTCTAATTGAATAGAATAATGTAATTAGATGGTTATTCACACTCTAAGTGCAATTCAACTACAGCTACTAAAAAAAAATTACAAAATATTAGAAGAAGCAGGCATGCTCTCATGGAACCAACAAAGAAACTATTACATACAACGAGAAGCACCAACCTCAACGAACGATGAAGGCCAGCTCAGGCACAATTATATATATAATTTCTTTTAATCACCATAACTACCCAGTGAAAGGCAATTATGTAATTTCATAATAACTTGTGGTTATTATGAGGATTAAATTAAGAAAAGCATATAAAGCATGTGGCTCATGCCAGGCACAAGGGAGGCCCTATACCTGTTCTGCTCATTTCCTCAGGAGAGGAATCAAGTTTGAAGAATTTAAGTAATGTGTCAAAAGCCACAGAAATGATAGAGGCAGGATTTGTACCCAGGGCTCTTGACTTTGTCCCCTATTTTGGTACAGCTTTCAAACTAAGAATGACTTTTCAATGTTTTTACTGGTTAGAGAAACATCAAAAGAAGAAATACATGTCTAGCTACGTTAAAATTACATGAAATCCAAATTTCAGTGTCCACAAATAAAGTTTTATTGGCACATAGCCATGCTCATTAAGTCACATGTTGTCCATGGCTGCTGTCATGTTACAATAGCACAGTTGGGTAGTTGAGTCAAAGATCATATGGCCCACAATGCCTAAAATGTTTACTACCTAGCTCCTTACAGAAAAAGTTGGTTGATTCCTACCCTAGACCTTAGGTCCCTGCTCTTTCCATTATTCTCAATAATTCCACATCAGTTGTGATGTGGCTAAATCTTCCAGCATTCTTGGGGAATTATTAAATTGCCATGCAGTTTGCACTAAATGCTCCCCGCTGACTTGAATAGGAGAGTTTTGAAGGTGCCAGATGGGAAGAGATTCCTCTCTTTCATCTTAACAAAAATCCAATCTCACTCTCTTTCATGTTCAAAAGGACCTCATTAATTAGGTCATGAAGTGGGGCTGGGGGGGGGGGCGAGGGGGAGGACAGTCTGTGCTGTTGGGCTGGACTGAGCTGGCAGTTTGCTCTAATTTCAGCTCTTCCTCCTAAGGTCTAAGAGACTCCCTGAACTCCCAGCCATGTCTGATAGGAGGCTGCATAGTTGGAGGTTGGATGCACAGGTGTTAGAGTCAGGGGGTGTTTTTGTACTGTGGTTCCCCATCTGTTCGCTGTTTGGTTTTACACAAATTATTTAACTTCCCTCAATCTCAGTTTCTGCAGGTCTAAAATGGAAATAATGAGAGTGCCTATAGCTCTGGGTAATTTGGAGAATTAAATGAGAAAATATATGGAAATATTTTCTTTTCACAAAGAGTTGGCTCAGTGAGCATTCAGTAAATATTAGCTATTACTTTTTTTTTTTCTGTCTGCTTGTCAGCAGGGAAAAGCTAAGTTTCTGATCCTAGTTAAAAAGCCCTGGAGAGTATTTTTAAGGCATTTTTAAAAAAGTAATACATGAAAACAATACAAAATTCATGTAGGACAAATAATAAAAATAAACGTCTCATAAAACAGCGTGTCCTGGAATGTTCAAGGCAGCACCATTCATGACAGACTTAAACTGGAAATGACTCAAATGCCCATCGCTAGTGGAATGGAGAAATCAACTTTGGTATATTCACACAGTAGGACACCATTCAATAAGGATAGTAAACAGTCTACAACTTTGTGCAACAATGTTGAGAAATCATGAACACAATGCTGAGCAAAAGAAGCCAGATACAAAAAGCAAGCACACATACTGCAAGATTCCATCTATATAAAGCATAAAATCATCCTACACATTTGCTACTCTTTGTCCTTTGAAATACATCTCCCCATTTCCTCTTTCCCACCTGTACCCTGGTAACTACTATTTAATATATTTGAACAATTCAAAAATAACAAATGTTGATGAGGATGAGGAGAAATGGAAAACCTCATAGACTGCTGGTATGAAGTTCTGATACATGCTACAGCAAAGAGGTAACATTATGCTAAGCGAAAGAAGACAACAGGAATGGCCATTATATCACATGATTGCATTTCCCTGAAGTGTAGAGAATGGGCAATTCCATGGAGACAGGAAGTAGATTGGTGGTTGGCTCCACTTCGTGAGGACACGGACAATGGGAATTCATAGCTAAAGGGGATGGGGTTTCTTTTTGAGGTGATGAAGATGTTTTAAAATTGACTTTGGTGAAGATTACACATATATGTGAATATACCAAAAGCCATTGAATTTTACACTTTTAATGGGTTAAACTGTATATGATGTGAATGGTATCTTAATAAAGCTGTTTTAAAAAAGAAAAAAGTACAAAATGAGGTGAAGCTCATCTGTGCCTCAGGGTTTACTCTTGTCAGGGGTGAGGGGTAGTGACTGGAGGTTGGTAGGAGGGGGCTGGGGGCAGCTAGTAATGCTGGGTTTCTTGATTTGGGTGCTAGTTGCACTGGTGTATTCAGCTTGTGAAAATTCATCAGCTGATTCTTGTAATGTGTGCACAGGATTGGACTTCATAGTTCAATAAAATTAATAAAAATCAGAACTAGGAAAAAAGTGCCTTTCTCCAACTCCTGATTCTTAGTCACTCAGCTCCTTTCTCAGAAGCGACGACTGTTGCTATCAGACAGAATAACCAAGGACAGACTATCCAGAGGTAGTTGCTGATGCACAAGAACATGTGTGCTTGTGTATGTTTTGTTTATTTATTTTCTTCTTATTTCCTGTGAGCAAGTTTTGATATGCCTAGCCTTATGTCCAGTTGGCCACCTGCTATGAAGGGGGCACAGGTCTCAGAGAAGGACAGGGAGACCAGAGGAGACAGGAAGGAACCCCAACACTGGATGACCTTCTTGGGTCTGGCAAAGTTTCAGCAAATGTTCATAGAACTGTGAATTGAGGGGCTTTGAGATATGCAGATTTTCTTCTAGGATTGGGTTGGGATCCTGATAAAGTCTCCCATGCCTACTTTATGTTTGAAAATCTAGGCATCCCTTTGGGCAACTCTGGTCCTCAAAGCCTTCTGCTGTTTTCTTTTAAAGGTGGTGTCTCTTTATGTTGCCCAGGCTGGGGTAAAGTGGCTATTCACAGGTGCAATCACACTACTGATTGGCACAGCATGGAGTTTTGACCTGCTCTGTTTTTGACCTGGGTCGGTTCACTCCTCCTTAGGCAACCAGGTGATCCCGTGCTCCCAGGAGGTCACCATATTGATGGGGAACATAGTGCGGACACCCTGTGGACATAGAGCAGTACAGCCCAGAATGCCTCAGCCTCCTGAGTAGCCAGGACCATAGGCATGGACCGCTGTGCCCAGCTAGCCTTCTGTTCTCCATGAGCACTCGCTTGGGTTTGTGATTCGAAACAGCATCCGTCATCTCTGTGAAACCATTTTCTCCATCCCAAAGCTGTGACATTGTTTGACAATAGAATGGGATATATGAAACCAGGACTATCATGAAACACCTGGGAAGACATCCTTGTATTTCTGGCCTTTTATCCCTTCTTATCTTTCTAGTTGGAGGCTTTCTCCTGCATCTTTGGCAGCATCAGCAACCCCAGATATCATTCATTTTCTAAGGTCCAAAACAAGTTCCACCTGTTCCATAAAGTCCCCATCATGTTTTTCTGGGGGACTCTGATTTGCATCACTTCATCTAGTATTTCGTTAAACACAGTCGGTAACTTTTGATCACTGACCCCTTGGCTTCAGAGACCATGCCATGTGCTGGGGATACAAAGAAGAAAACTCCATTCCTTTCTTCAACTTTTTCACATTCTAGCATCAAGGAGAGACATGTGAAACAAGTAAATACAGTATTGTGTAATATCCGTCCAAAGGAGGGGTGACTGATCGAATATTCTAGGGTAGGAACCAAGTGGACCAGGCAGGCGTCACAGAGTGCCTCTTCAGCTTTGTGTCTTGAAGAATGAGGAGGGCTTTGCCAGACAGACCAGGGGAGTATGGAAATATGCACTACAGATCGTCACTTATTTATTTAATACATCATTGAATTTACTAGTCTTTCTGACCAGATCGGGAGACACTCATGGAGAAGATTCCTAATTCACCTTTTTCCCCAAACACCTAGTAAAATTGTGGACATTCAGATTAGATCGAAATAAAAGATTAAGAGCAAACACAGGAAGAGTCATCTTTAAAGACTTAACTGAAGACCTGAATTTTAAACATTCAACAGATCCTCATTTTTAGAATGTGAACTTCCCATCAACCTTGAAGCCTTCTAAGGATATGAAATTGAACTTTAATTGTAGCAGTTATTATAATCAGGGTCAAGCTGTGATTAGCAACTTGTCTCCTCTGTACTTTCAGCCTTTATTCAAAGCCCTTTTCTCTGGTCCCCAGGGCTTGCCTCTCAGGAGGACGTAAATTATTTTGAGTGTAATTTGGCCTGGCCTGTGATATAGTCATTATCTGCATCCATTGTTTGCCAAGTAATTGCTTTGCAACCTTGGGCAACTTACTTAGATACGTTGGGTCTTAGTTTCTACCTGATAAAGTTGAGACAAGTATACTTACTTCATCAAGATTAAATGTCATAAGTGTTTGGAACATAATAATGCAAGCTCTACTTCCTTTCTTCTCCTCACTTTCCTTCCTGTCCCTTTCCCTTGGAAGTTTTAGAAAAAGATTTTTGAGAAAAGAGCCTAAGAGATAGGGACTAAAGAGATTCTGAGCAGCTAATGGAGACTTTGGGAGAGATAGAAGGATGCACAGAGAGGAAGTTTAAGACATTTTACTGTGTTTTTGTGTTTCAAGCAATTTTTCAAACATTCCCAGGCATTAAGACTGAAGTTGGAGGTTTGGGGCACAACATGAGGCAGAAACTGGCCACAAGGAGGCTCAACTTTGTTTGGCCTGCACACATTGCAGAGAAAAATGACCAGGTATTATTTATCCAGAAGAAGAGAAGATTTTGGGAGGGAGAGGGCATAGTGCTTGTCTTATACTCTTTTAAAGGATGTCACCTGGGAGAAGCATACAACTTTGGACTAATATGGGGCTGGTGTCAGGGTCTTTCTCAGTAATATCGTAGAGCTTTCAAGTAGCTTGCTTTAGGAGGAGGCAATTATCCCATCACTAGAGGTCACTGAGCAAAGAGCCTCAGTCCATTTGTGGGGGACTCAGCCACTCAGGGAGATGGATGTAATGACATGTGCTATGATTCTATAGCAACTAATTAGGATCCTCCCCTATTCCTACCCCTCTCCCAGGCAACAGATTTCCTACACCCCAGCAAGCCTTCAACTTGCTCCCCCAACCACCCAAACCGAAAGAGCTCTCAGTTGTAAACAAATCTGAATGATGAACTAATTCTCTAAGGCTAATGACTAAAGCCACTTATTATCCCAACTGCATTTTCATTTTAATAAAGCCGTCAAACCTTGGTTCAGGAGTGACTCAGTAGCAGTGTGGAATGCAGCAAGAAACAGAATGGGCTGGCAGCTTGCCCAAGGTTACACAGCAAGGTGTGAATAAAACCCAGCTGCCCCAACTCCCAGTCTTAGCTTTTAGCCCCCTCCTGAGGCTGCTTCCTGTTTGGTCACCCTGGGGACTTCCTGCCCCATTCTCAAGCTGTGTTAGCAACTGTGGCCGTGTATAAAAAGGTTGTGAGGGTGAAAACTGAAACAGCCCACCCTCACCACCAGAGCTGGCATGAGGAATAGCAGCTTCCAGGAGGCTTGATCAATAGATATTATGCAAATGCCTAGAGCAATAACATTCCTCTCCATTACCAGGCTAACAGACCCAGTAAAGAGTGTGCCTTGATTCTGACAGTTTTATATTTTCTGGTTTGTGAGACTGAAATCAGGGTCTAACTGATGCCTATATGAAAGCATAAAAGGTACATGACTGGCAGAGGTCCAACTCCTTTTTCTCTGAATTAGAGGCCCTTCCTCCATGAGTTGGCAAGAGCTCAGCTCTGTGCACATCAATTATGTTCCCTGGCCAAGAGCCCTGTGTGCAGAACTAGTAAACCTCCCTGGAGCCACAAGAGCCTTCCCTTGTTTGTAATGCAGCCTGGATAGAAGGAAGCCAGTGAGGCAGCAGCACTCAGATTCCCTCCACCACATGCCACCTGTCCCCGAGCTACAGGATCCTGGAATCTGTGCAGTCATTACAGTTTTTTGTTTTTTTGCAGTTATACAAGAAAGGTAACATCTTTCATTTTACTGAGAGAAATATGGGTAACTATTTGAAATTAGCCAACATACGAATTGTAAGTATCCCTAAAGGAGAAAAAGAAAAAGCAAAAAGCATGGAAAATCTATTTGAGGGAATTATTGAGGAAAACTTTCCTGGTATTGCCAGAGATTCAGATATCCAGACATAAGATGGTCATCAAACACTGGTATGATTCACAGCAAAGGGGACATCTCTAAGACACAAAGTCATCGACCTGGCCAAAGTCAAAAGGAAGAAGAAAATTCTACATGCTGCACAATGAAAGCAACAACTAACCTGCAAAGGAAAACACATCAGGCTAAAAGCAGACTTCTCAGGAGAGACCTTACAAGCCTGAAGAGATTTGGGGCCCCGTTTTTAGTATTCTTACACAGAAACAATTACCAGCCAAGGATTTTGTAGCCTGCAAAAGGAAGTTTCACAAATTATGGAGAAATAAAGATTTTTCCAGACAAGGAAACACTAAGGGAATTTGTTAATACTAGATCTGCCCTACAGAAAATACTCCAAAGTGCGTTATACATGGGAGAGCCCAATAGATACTTGCTGGTGTAAAAACACCTGAAAGTTAAAGCTCATAGCTCTTATAAAACAATAGTACAACAGGGAAACCAAAACAACTAAGTATCATCTAATATGATGAACAGAATAATAGCCTACATAACAATACTAACACTGAATACAGTCTTAATGCCCCACTTGAAAAACACAGACTGGCTGAATGGATGAAAAAACATAAGCTAAGTATATGCTGTCTCCAAGAAACACATCTGGCTCTTAAGGACTCACACAGACTCAAGGTGGTGGGATGGAAAAAATATTCCATGCAAATGGACACCAAAAGTGAGCAGGTGTAGCCATTTTCATATCAAATATTAATAAAATAGACTGTAAATGGACAAAGACAATGATTATCATTATATAATGGCAAAGAGAGCAATTCAACAAGAAGACATAAAAACTCTAAGTATATATGCACCTAACACAGGGCTCCCAGATTCGTAAAGCAAATTCTGCTAGATCTAAGCAAAGAAATAAACAGTAGCATCATGATTGCTGGGGACTTCAACACCCCACTGACAGAACTAGACAGATCATCAAAGCAGAAAAATCAATGAAGAAATACTGGACTTCATTTTCTAAAACTGAACTTAATTGCTAGTATAAGCTCCTAGCCTGTTGGATATCAAAAACTTAATTGCAGTCAATCAAGTGTTTACTCTTTCCCATCTCTATAGTTATCTTTAAGCTTTAGAAAGTTTATGTAGTACTAAGGAGTGTGTGTGTGTGTATGTATGTAAGGCCTCTGGTCTTTGCTGTCATCTCTTATCATTGGCATCTACTGAAATGTCTCTGATTCTATCTTTCCTTTGGCGTTCAGCAGATCAAAGCAGTGCCTGCCTTGTTCCAATTGTGGGGCCTCTTTGTGCCACATGCGCTCTCTGCCACAAAGGCATGGCTGTTTTTGTTCAGAGTACATTCCTCTGAGCCCTGCACCAGGCTCGGGACCCATATGTGACTATTTCAGGCTCTCTGAGTAGGCAGGCATATGGACATTTTGTCTCACCTTCAATGCTGGGTGGAGGAGGGACCCAGAGCCTTTGTTATGCCATGGACTGTCTCTTGAGAAAGTGGGTAGAGTGGGTTACAGATCCCCTTGCTCTTGAATTTCTACAACCTGTCACTCCTGTCCCAAGTCTCACATCCCCATCAGTGTCTGTCCTGGGGTGATGCCAGGCTCAAGGTCTCTCAGCAATACACCCATGTCTAAGATCTTGTTTTCTCCCCACAGGCACTTTACCCTTTCCCATTCTTGGATCCAAATAGCCTGGCTTTTCATTTTTTCTTACAAATCACTTGAAACTCAAAACCAAGAAGTAGATTATTTTGTTTTTTTATGTTTTCTAATTAACCTGCATTGTGGCAGCAAAAATCTCCTGATACAATTGCCCAAAAGGAGGATCATGTAGTGATGGGATTGTTAAGGCAGGGGTGAGGAGGGGGAGAAATATATTAGGAAAATATTATAAAAATATTACAGTAAATTCCCCCTATCCATTTTCCAAGACTCCCAATGGATGCCTGAAACCTTGGATAGTACTGAACTTTATATATACATTCTCCTATATATATATACCTATAATAGAGTCTAATTCATAAAGTAGGCAAAATAAGAGAATAATAACAATTACTACTAATAAAATAGAACGCGTCTCATGAAGCAGAGCAAGATGATGGACCAGAGATACCACCAGCCAGAGCATCTCTGTAAGAGGGAGAAGTTTTAGATGAAAGAGAGAAAAAACCAACAACAACAAAAACAACAACAACAAAACACAAAACCAGACAGAGAAACATAGATCAGATGAGGGTCTGAAGGAAGGGTGCCAGATCCCAGAAGGGTCCCAAAATGGGAAGGAGAAAGGCATCAGCTGAGATCACCCTTGAGAGGCTTGGAGACCAGTGAGATGGGTAGGTAGAACAGTTAGTTTCTCCCTCCCTTGCATCCTAGACTGTTGGTTTTGTTTCAATATGTCTGATCAAGTAGAGAATTGCTTTTTAATCTAATCAAAAGTTTTCTGCTTACATTTAAGTATATATTTAAAAAGATTAAATAATATTGTTTATCTGATATTTCCAATATATGAAATACTTTTTTTGCACATCTGATTTCTGTGTGTACACAGATGTTCATGTTTATACAGTTGAGTTTTCCAAAGGCCATGGTTCCACTATCCTAATTGACATGTTTATTGAGATTCCAACTTATTACATAATTTTTCTTCGTTTCTCTGCTTTGTAACTCTCAGGATCAAATCCAGAGGGAGTAGAAGAGTAACTGAAGTCTAAGGGTAAGTGTCTGACTTTCTTCTTGGCAATCACCTTCATTCTGAGTTTGTACCTTTTTGTCCCATGTAAAAAGAGGAATGGCAAACTTGAAAATTGGACCAGAGAAATTTCTCAGAAGGCAATATAGAGAGACAAAGAAGTAGATCAAAGAGAAGTCAAGAGGATAGTGAATAGGATGTGAAATTCCAACAAAAAATCTCACTGGAATTCAGGAGGAAATAATTAAGACAATGGGAAAGAGGCACCGAGGTAAGAGCTAGAAATTTTCTATAATCAATGACAATGACAATGTTCAAGTCCCTGAAATGAAATGGTATAGTTTTTGCATATAACCTACACATATCATCTCATATACTTTATATCATCTCTGTATTACTTATAATACCTAATACAATGCAAGTGCTGTGTAAATAATTGTCATATTATATCGTTCATGGAATAGGAACAAAAAAAGTCTGTATATGTTTAATACAGAAACATTTTTTTCCAAATACTTTCAATCTGCCAATGTTAGAATCCATGGATGTGGAATCCATGGATATGGAGGTCCAACTGCACTCAGATACAGGGAACCTGACAAGGTCCTATTTTTATATATCCCATACTTATGTCAGACAATGCCACAGATTCAGGATGAGGAAATAGTTTCATAGAGATGATGGAAGTTGCTTTGAATCACGAACTGGATTGAGTATTCAGCATGAACAGAGACCTTGGGGATCAGAGTTTCCCAATGGGACACCTGTAGTTTCAATCATAAAGAAGACAGGGGGAGACTTCATCTGGGCCCAAGGCCAGGATTAGGAGAAATGCCAGCCATCTGAATTCACTTTGACAGGCCAATGAATTTCTATTGAATCCCTGCCAGGTGCTAGCATGGGGGACCCTTCCCATTTCCTGTTCCTCCTTGCCCTTTCTGTCCTGAGCCCCACTGCTACCTTTATGGAAGGTGGTCTACTGGACATAGGAGCACAGGGCAAGGTTCATAAAAATTTTCTTTCAGAAAAAAAAAAAGAAGCACGTAAAACAAAAAATAAAATGTTAAAATAAAAAATAAAAGGATATACTAGGCAAGTATTAACTAAAGGAAAGATTCTATAGCTACATCAATATAAGACAAAATCTTCTTTAAAGCTCAGAGCATTACTAGAGATAAAGAGAGTTATAATATATTGAGTGAAAGTTCAATTCATGAGGAGAATATAGTAATTCTAAACCTATTATATTAAATAAAGTAAAAAATTAATGGAACTACAAGGAGAAGTTAACAAATCCATCATCATAACTTCAGATTTTGGCAACCTCTCTTATTTACAGATCAAGTAGATAAAAAAAAATCATAAAGAATACAGGATATTTGAACGACATGATAAACAAATTTGACCTAATGTGAATATAAAAAAGAATACTTCTCAATTTTAGGAAATACATATTTTGAAGGGCACATAACACATTATCAAATTATTATGTATTAAACCATTTGTCCAGTTTTATTCAATTTCAAAAAAAACCTAACACATACAGGCAATTAAGGTAGAAAATAATAACATAAATATAACTAGACAAGTCTGACACTTTCAAAAATTAAAAACATTTCTAAATAAAAATTGGTCAACAAAGAAATCATAATAAAAATTAAAGATTAAGTGATCATAATGAGGGATGGTAATGAAAATAACACATTAGAACTTGTGAGATGAAACTAAAGAATTCTTAAGAAAAAATTAAGGTCCCTAAATGCTTATATTAGAGAAGAAGAAAGTGTGAAAATAAATTGTCTAAGCATCTAACTTAAGAAAAAAGGTGGAAGTTATTTTACTGAAAATGGTAGAGTAGAGAATTCCAGGGCTCCATCCTCCCAACAACTACTAAGCTGGCAAAAACTAGCAGAATTAACTTTCACAGAACTGGAGAATGTGGTAAAAATCTATCAACCAGAGGAAAGCTTAATGAAGAAAGAAGCAGCTGCATTGTGGCAAAAAATTGTCATGGCCAAGTTGCCCGCTTGACACCCATCCTCCCCAGACCAGTGGTGGCCGTGAACACACTGCATGCACACTACTGGCACAGTTTGTTAGTGCCACAGGTGGGCAATGTGGACTTTATTCTCAAAGAGTTGTGGTTGTGTGTTTTGACATATCTGGCAAGTCCCTGAAGGAATGGTACAAACTGTGCAGTTGTTTCATCTGACTTGGAGTGTTGCCAGGGCTATATTCTGAGCAGCATTTGCTGAAAATATTTAAAAGCAAAAGTATTGGCCACAGCTGCCTGGAGCAAGGAATAATAGTTATGACCAACAATAGATTGAAAAGCTTGGAAAGAATGGGGTTTGGAAAGAATATATGTGGGGGAATAATAATTTTTAAAAGAACCAATGTGTACAGGTGAATCAAAAAGTTTAAAAACATGCTAGGGACTGGACGAATTCTTAAAAATCTCATGAGAAGACCCTGATCTTTCACCTCTGGATATCTTAGAGAGATGGGGAGAGAAAGAAAGAGGAAGAAGAAATATTTGAAGAGATAATAGCCACAACTTTCCCAAATTTGAAGAAAGCATGAATCTACATACATGCAAGAAGTAAAATGAGCTCCAAGTAGGATAAGCTTAAAGATATCCACACCACGACACATTATAGCTAAATTTTTCAAAGATCAAAGAGAGATTTTCAAAGAGAGAATCTTGAAAGCAATAAAAAAAGAATAACTTGTTATGTATAAAGGATTCTCCATAAGATTAGCAGAGGTTTTTCTTCAGAAACCACATAGTATAGAAGGCAACGAGATAAAATATTTAAAGTACTGAAAGAAAAAAAAAATCCTATCAACCAGAAATTCTATATTCAATAATATTACCTTTTAAAAATGAAGAGGAATTGAGATATTCTCACAAATGAAAACTGAGGGAATATCTCTAGTAGATATGCCTCAGAAGAAATGCTAAAGGGAATCCTTTAGGAAATGAAAGACTACTAGACAGTAACTTAAAGCTACATGAAGAAATAAAGAACAACAGTAAACTTAGCTACATAGGTAAATATAAAAGCCAATATTATTGCATTTTTGATTTGTAACTCCCTCTTTTATTTCCTGTATGATTAAAAGACAAATTTACAAAATAATAATTATTTATATATGTTAATGGGACCACAATGTATAAAGATGTAATTTGTGACAATAACAACATAAAAGGGGCAGAGATGTAAAGAAACAAATTTTTTTTATATACAATTGAAACTAAGTTGTTATTAATTTAAACTTTGATTGTTAGAATGTTAAGATATCTAGGGTAACCACTGGAAAAAAATTCCTAAAAAACATATAGAAAAAAATATAAAGGGAATAAAAACTGTTCACTAGAAAAAAAGTCAATTATTTACAAAAGGATACAGTAATAGAGGAATTGAGGAAAAAGAACTGTAAACATAGAAAACAAATAACAAAGTAGCAAAAGTCTTTCCTTATCAGCAATCACTTTAAATGTAATAAGATTAAATTCTCCAATAAAAATCAGAGATATCAGAATGGTTAAAAATTATTTCCAACTATATGCTGCTTAAAAGAGACTCACTTTATATTCAAAAACATAAATAGTATAAAACCAAAAGGATGAAAAACAATCCCATGAAAACAGTAACCCAAAGAGAGTTGGTACCAATATTAGACAAAATAGAGTTTAACACAAATATTGTTAAAAGAGACAAAAAGGACATTATAAAATGATAAAAAGTGAATTTATCAAGAAGAGGTAACAATTATATATATATATGCATATATATATATATATATATATATACACACACACCCCCAATAAAGCTCCAAAACATATGAAGTAAATTTATGGATTTGAAGGGAAAAATAGAAAGTTTTATAATAATAGTTGGAGACTTCAATATCTACTTACAATAATGGGCATAACATCTACACAGGTCAATAAGGAAATAGCAGACCTAAAAACATTGTAGATCAACTGAACTAACATACTTCTATGTAACACTCCACTCAACAAGAGTAGAATACACATTTATCTCAAGGCACATGGAACATTGTTTAGAATAGACCATAGCTTAGGTCACAAAACATGTCTTGATAAATTTAAATAATTAAAATTTTACAAAGTATCTTCTCCAACCATTATGCAATGAAGCTAGAAGTGAAGGAAAGAAGGAAAACTCAAAAATTCACAAATATGTGGAAATTAACACATTCTTAAGTAAACAGTGAATCAAAGAAGAAATCACAGGTACATTTAAAAGTACTTTGAGGTTAATGAAAACAAAAACACAACCTCAAAATGCATTTTAAAATAGGATGAAATAAGAACTGTGTGGAGGAAGATTTATAGCTTTAAATGCATACATTATAAAAAGAGAAAGGTCCTCAATCAATAACATAAATTTAAAAATTCTTAAGAAAAATAAGAGCAAGCTAAACCCAAAGCTAGGAGAAAGAAGAAAGTAATATAAATTAGAGCAGAATTACATTAAATAGAGAATAAAAAGCTAATAGAATCAATAAAAATCAAAAAATGGTTCTTCAAAAACATCAACAAAATCAACAAACATTTAGGTAGACTGACTAAGAAAAAAGAGAGCAGATTCAAGTTATAAAATAAGAAATGAAAGTGAGGGCATTACTACAGACATTACATAAATAAAAAGGATTATAAAGGAATACTATGAACAATTGCATATTGACCAGTTAGATAATTTAGACGAAATGGATAAATTCCTAGAAACACACACAAACTGCCAAAAACTAACTTAAGGCCAAATAGAAAATATAAACAGACCTATAAAAATAAAGAGACTGAATCAGTAATAAAAAAACCTCTAAACAAGGAAGAGCCAAGGACCAGGTAACTCCTCTAGTAGGATATTACCAAACCAAACATTTAAAGAAGAACCAACACTAATACTTTTCAAAATCTTCCAAGAAATGGAAGAGGAGTGAATGTTTCCTATCTCATTCTATGAAGTCAGCATTATCTGGACCCCAAAGCCAGACAAGACAAGGCATTGCTCAGTAAATAAAGCCATAGACAAATATCCCTTAGAATAAAGATGCAAAAATCTTCACACACACACACAAACACAAAACAACAACAACAAAAAAAACATAGTCAACAAAGTCCAGCAGCATATTTAAGGAATTACATACTATGAGCACGTGTCACACAAACAACCCTGCTCAAACTACAGCAGCTGGACTTGGAAACTGTCTGTCATCCACCGTATTCACCAGACCTTGCACCAACTGGCTACCACTTCTTCCTGGCTTTATAACACTGCTTGCAAGGAAAAACATTCAATTCTCAACAAGCTGTGGAAAACGCCTTTCATGATTTCATTGCCACTCACTCTCCAGACTTCTGTGCTGCTGGCATAAACAAGCTACTGTTAAGATGGCAAAACTGTGGGGTTTTTTTTTGTTTCTAAAATTTCTTTTCAGCCTTATTATTCTTACTTTATGGATGAGGAAATTGAGATTCAGTGTCGTTAAATGAATTTGCCCAGTGTCACATAGCTAGTGAAAGGCAGCAGAACAGGGCTGAAAAACACAAATTCATGATCTTCGTGGGCCAAGAGACAATACAAGTCCTAAGCCCTCTTCTAGCCCAAGTACCTGCATTTCAGGGCTCCATGTTTAGGTAACTGAATTC
This sequence comes from Mirza zaza, assembly GCA_008750895.1. Classification (NCBI taxonomy): domain Eukaryota; kingdom Metazoa; phylum Chordata; class Mammalia; order Primates; family Cheirogaleidae; genus Mirza; species Mirza zaza. Next base: position 56,120 of record VSMD01001205.1, on the reverse strand, counting down.
AATCCAAAGAAGGTTGAACGGTCTTCAGAGTCAGAGGAATGGAAGCTCTCCATTGTGTCTTCCTGGTGGACTTCATGAAGAACAAAATAAGATGTTATTTCTTATTTTCCACGTGGTTGGTTGGGAAATGAATCTGGCAGAGTTTTCTTCACTAGTACCTGTCATTCAGGTGAGAGAGAGGAATGTCCTCATGGACATGAAAGATAGGAACATCCTCATAGGATTGGTGGTGCAAGGGGAGGCAGATGAGTTGGTCCGGGAATTTTGACCTGGTGGTATAGTCATGGCCCTGGGAGGGTTACAGGGCACTAGGCTATAAGGAGGAGGGAGTGGGATGGGAGACTGAGAATTTTCCTGATTCACAGAGCTGTCTGTGGGAGTTGGGTGCTACAGAGTTGGAGCATGTCAGTGGGTGGATGCCAAAGTGCTAGTCATAGTTCTCTGACCCCTTGTTGTGGTTCTGTAACCTCCTCCTTTTGGTGTGATAGTCAGAGAGAATCTTCCTCAGGACTCCAACCTCAGGAGGGACTGGGAGATTTTCTCTGGGAAGGCATGTGCCAACCAGAGAAATGGTTGCTTCCTGCTGTCAAGTGATTTTCACCACGGGGAGAAAGTATCAGTTCTTCCTTGGCCTCAGTTGCTGGCATAGGCTTGCAGTGAAATAGCCTAATTCTGGTGACGTGACCGCTCCTGGAGCCTTAATATCAAGCCAAAGTGCGGCTCAGTGTTCTTTTGGATGTTCCTTTATTTATTCATTCCAAGAATTTTTACTGAGCCCTTACTATGTGCCATACAGTGTTTCAAGACTTTGTGATGCACAAAGATCTCTGTCTTCGTGGAGGAAGACATACCATAAGCAAAATTGTACCCCCATAATATGCTAAAATAAAAAAATAAATAAATATAGAAATCATGTAGGTTATTAGAAGCTGGAAGTGCTGTAGAGAATAAAAGGGGAGTTGGGTAAGATAAATCTGGAGAGCCAGGGTGTTGAAGGGCAGGTTAAAATTTTACATAAAATGATCAAGGAAATGGTGAAATTAGAGCAAAGATTTGAAGGAGACTGAGGGAGTTGACATGTGGGTATCACGTGTTCTTCTGGGAGAAACATTGTGGGTAGAGGGAACAGCCAGTGCAAATGCCCTAAACCAAGAGTACCCGGTTTAGTCAAAGAATAGCTTATATTGCTGAATGGAGTTCACTCCAGGATGTGATAGATTGCATTATTGCTTCCACTTCTTTATGCATCCCTGGGGTCATACTCATAAGATTTTAGGTAGAACAAATTTCCCTGCCCCATTGATATTGGACTTGGCCCTATGACTTGCTTTTGCTAATTAAAAGTAGGTAGCCATGACATTATGCAAGCAAGTGCTTGGAACATATGTTTGTGGTCAACTTGCTCTCTTGAGTTTCTTACATTACCATGAGAGGAACACACCCTGGGCTAGCTCCCTGCAAGCTAAATGAGAGACACATGGAACGCCCTGAGATCACAACCTGGAGCCTGGAGCCAAGCCCAGCTTAGACCAGCCATCCTCAGTTGACCTGCAGGTCATGGGCAAAAAATAAACGATTGTCATTTTAAGCAACTGAGTTTTAAGTTAGTTATATAGCATTATTATAGAATAGATAACTTATACAAAAAGAGAGAGTTGTAGAAGATGAGATCAGAGAGGCAATGGGGGAGGAAAGATCATGTAGAGCCTTATAGAATATTGTAAGATTTTGACTCTGAGTGAAATGGGAAGCCATTGAAGGGTTTTGAGCAGAGGAATGATGTGGTCTGAGTTAAGTTTTGAAAGAATCCTCTGCATGCTGTGATAAAAATTGTTTGGGTGCAAAGGTGGAAATGGTAGAAGCGTGGATACCAAATGAGAGGCCACTGTAAGAATTCAGGAAGATATGGCTTGGACCAGGGTGTCTTGGTAGAAGTGGTCAGTACTGGATATATTTGAAGGTTGTGCCAACTCAATTTCCTGATATATTGGAAGTAGGGTGTGAAAGAAAAACATACCTCTAAGATTTTTGGCCTGAGAAACTAGAAGAATAGCCTTGTCATCAATTGAGTAGTGTGCAGGATTGTTAGTTGCCAGCTTTGTATCTCTGCCTCTACTTCTAGCAGAGTAATTTGTATGGAAGAGGAGACTCCAGGGACATTTCCTAGATTCCTCTTTGTCATATGGTTTCAGGTTAGAGTTTTACAAAAAAGAGGACTCAGCATGAGATTCGAAAAGCGAAAGTGACATGAGGCCATTACTGTCACTAGGCTGGTGGAGGGCAGATGTATGGGCAGCTGCAAGGTTCACAGCAGCTTCTCAGGCTTCTGAAAGAAACTGCTTTGCTGCTGTAGTTGAGATAGTTGGTGACAGCTTTGTTAGAGCCCTTGAGAATTACTACAGATCCCCAGAGAACTTTTGAGGACCACCAGCGTTTTTGGGTCTTTCCTTGACTTTCTGGCTACTCTCTTTTTGATCTTTACTCTTCCAGTCCTGTTCACACTTGGGGAAACGCCAATTTATCTACTAAATTTCTTTATTCCCATAATAATTAGAGTGACTCTGATTTCTTGACCAAACCTAAACTGATAACAGATGGTAAAGGATCGAAGTGGAGTAGGTTTGGGAAAAGAAGATCAGGAACTCAGTTTTGAATGTGAATTATCTGAGATGTCTTGTTATGGAGATGCCTACTAGGGTTGCATATTCTGGTTTAGAGTTTAGGAGGAAGGGCTAGTCTGGTGATATGAATGAGAACGTTATTGACATATGAAGGATATTTAAAGTCTTGCTGCTGTATGAGATCACTAAAGAAGTGGGTGTGGTTGGAGCACCGTAAAGGTCTGTGGACCAGATTCTTGGACACCAACACTAAGAGGCCACGGATCAGAAGAGAAACAAGGGAAGGAGGCAGGAGAGTGGGGACCAATGGGGTAGGAGAAAAACTAGGGGAGTGTGTGCTCTGGGAAGGACGATTAAGAAAGTTTTTCATGAAGAAGGGAGTGATCAGCTGTATCAAATTCTGCTGACAGGTCAACCAAGAAGAAGACTGAGAACTAGACATCAGTTATGCTAACTCAAAATATGGAAACCAGAGAAAAGCAGAAAGGTGGGAGAAGGGGATCATATGTTTCATATTTTATCACCACAAAAACAACACTTATTTACATTCTTGAGTGATCCTTCCCATTTTTTAAAAATGTAAGCCTTCACATTTTTATATAGCTGGAGTTTATAGTGCATATACAATTTTCTATCTTGCTTTTTGTTCATTTTATGAGTTTTTCTATATTATTACAAATTTACTATTAACATTAGTTTTAATGATACAGAATATTCTTTGAGTAGATTTACCATCTGTTATTTAACTGTTCTTTCAATGTTGGACATTTAAGTTGTTTATAATTTTCTACTGTTATAAATAGCCCTGTGATGAAAATTTCTTTGCAAAAAACTTTATCAGCAGTTTTAGATGACTTCCTCAGGGGAGATTATCAGAATCTTAACTACTATTTCAAAGAAATGAACGTTTCAAAACTCTGTTTCAGGCTTTTGGAAATTAACTCATTAAGCACTACTTTTCATAAGCCCCATTCTGTTTTCTCTGGATCTTGAACAGATAGCTCTCACTTTTTCAGCTCTTATATTCCAATAATCACTCAATTTATTTTTTGGAGGAAAGGAGCAAGGCTGGCATGGGGTACATAGGGAACAGATGTCCTCCAGATATATACTCATTTCATATCGATTCACTCATTTATTCAATTATTGAAGCCAGCAGAAGAACAGAGCCAAGGAACAGGGCTCTGTGATAAGAAACAGGAGGGACAGCCCTGCCAAAAATGATACAAGTTGGCCTTCATTTTACCTTTGACCTTCAGCATGGTCTTTTCTCTGAAACCTTTAGGGCTTCCGCATGAAGCATTCCACCATTCCTGCCTCCACTTGTGGCCATACGTGGAGACCAGAGAGGGAACACAGTAATCCAGGGGTCATTTTTGTGGGTCAGGGGGGTGGAAAATCAGAGATCCGCTGAGGTTTCACTCATTGTCCATTGTTTTTGCCTACCCTATAACTATTCCTTTCTTCTTATAACACAATCTCAATTATCCTTCCCCCCAACCAGGTCTTAATTCACATGTTTTCAGTGGTGTTGACTCCATTCTCCCCACCCAGGGAGGACTCGTTACCCAGGCCTAGCCAATCAGAGTAGTCGACTTCATACATGGCCATCGTGATTGGTTACTAGCTCTGAGGGCGACGTGAGCCTAGTGCTGCTGAGGTGCCTTGCGTAGAGATCCTGCCTGGGGCAAACACCATCTCAGAAAAGAAATACAGCCATTAAATGGGCAGAGAGCAACAGATAAGGCCAGCAGGAGACATGGGTTTTCAAGAAGACTGAAATCTAATGCAGATGGTTCCTGATTTATGATGGCTCAACTTATGATTTTTTGACTCTATGATGGTGCAAAAGCAATATGTATGTTAGATGATTTTGCCCAACTCTAGGCTAGTGTAAGTGTTTGAGCACATTTGTTTAAGGTATGCTAGGCTGAGCTATGATGGTGTATCAGATGCATTTTCAACTTGTGATATTTAAAACTTACGATGGGTTTATCAGGACATAACCCCATCATAATTTGGGGAGCATCTGCTATTATTATAAAACTTTGTGTCTGTGTAGACCATTTTATTGAGAGACCCTGTCCTCTGAGGAGACTTATTCCACTCAAGTGTTAAGGAAATCGTTGGTCTAATCTCACATAGGAGCAAAATCCTTTTAGTAAGATACTGTTATTTCAATATCTGGATCTTCCTTGACAACAGGTATCTATAGTCAAGCCATTTTTTCTTGTGGATTTTTGAGAAGGTATACTTTTCCCCAAAATAGCAAAGGATTACTTTTCAGATAATAGAGGTTTTCTTTGCTGATTGCCACTCCAAGTGTCTGTAGGTTTTAAGGGATGTTAGATTTTGAATAAACTATCGCTTAGCATATATTCAAAACTTGAAGAGTATTCATCTTTGAGAAGGCCTCTCATATTTTTTGTCTTGATATTTCCTACCCTACTGTCCTTGAAATTAGACCCTTCCTGTTTCTCCATTCCTATCAGGCAATCATCATCAAAGTCTATTTCCTAAAGGCTTTTTGAAGTATCCACATTGCCATTGCTTGGTTTAGAGGAGCAGTCTCAATTCTCATCTTACATCAGAACCATCTGGAGGACTTTAAAAAAAATTGATGCCTAGGTGTCATTCACAGGTATTCTGATATAATTGATCTGGAATGATATTCAGACAGTTGTGCTTTCAAAAGCTCTCTAGCTAACTGTGATATCTAGCCAGGATTTGAGGCTAACTTTAGATCTTCATCATCTCAGGGCTACTAAACCAGTCTCCCAAGTTGTCAACTTGCCTCCTCCAGTCTGGTTCCTTCTCAATCTGTCCTCTATGCCACTTTCAGGGGAATATTTGTAGAACTTCAATCTGATTCTGTCTGTCCTGTGATTGTGACTCTCCCATGGCCCTAACCCCTATGCATGGCTTTAAAGAAAACCTCATGGTATGTTTTACCCCCATCTCCTCAACATCATCTCCTGTCCCTTTCCCCTCCCAGTTTTTCCTACAGCAGTGACAAAGTGGTCTGTGGCATTCATAAGAGAAATATCTCAAAACAGTTGTGAAACTCCATTTTCTTGAACATCACACAATTTCTTTCCATACAATGCAGTAAATTGTAAGTGAAAAACTTGTGACTTCCATGATGATTATAGACACGCAGAAGTAATATAATTTAAGTAGCAATTACAGTATATTTTGTCACGAGAATAATCACACAATATTGCATTACATCTCTATAGTAACACTAACCAAGAGTGATGAATGATGTTAATTATTCCTATAGAGTCCACATTTGTATACAGGTGTGATCATGAAAAGTCTCCTCTTCATGAAGACTTATCTAAATTCTGCAAGGAAAAATATTTCCTAAAACTTCCAACTAACTCTTATTTTGCAGAATATGCTGTTCCAAAGACTTGACAGTACTTTTGCTCTGCATGGATTCTTGTAAAGGCTTAGACACCTGTTAACATTCTAAGTTAACCACCATTTCATCATTTATTTATCTTATTTCCAAGTTGATGAAGTATTTTTGAATTGGTTCAGTAAATCATTAAAATAGTTTCACAAATCACCTTTAATTCTTTCTAAATGCGGGACTTGCTCACATTCGAACTTTTGGATGTGTCAGTATTTTTCTTCTTGTCATATATCCAGAACCTCTCTTTTCTGTCTAAGAAATAACAAATTCTTCCTTTATAACCGTCACTAACATTAGAAATTAGCATCCTTTTGTGACTAGTTTTCACAAAATAGCAGCCTCTGTAAGTGAGCATGACTATGTGCTGATAAGTACATGAAAAGAAGTTGAATTGAGATGTGACTGATGGTGGTCAGCTGGAGCTTGATTTTGCCCAAATGTAGGCTAATGTAAGTGTTCTGAGCACTTATATAGCATCACTAGGTTAGTGATGTGTGTTGTACCTTACCCTTCAAGCATGGATGAGTCAAATCCAGCCTCAGTAAAATTAAAATTAATTTTAAGTGTCATGGACCTCTGGTATGGCAAAAAGAATCGTTCAAAAGTGACCCTGGCAATTCTTGCTGATTGCCTAGATGATGAATCAGTGAGGACAATGTGTTTTTTCCATGTCAGAAGGTGAGGCTGCAACCGAATTCAACTTCCCCTGAGTCTTGAGCTGGTAGCTGGTTTTCTTAATGATTTCTACCTTGCTGTCATGCTTATGAAACAATCTTTGCCTACTCTAATTATTGAAATTTTTTTTCCAAAAATAATTTCATGGTTGTATTGGAATATTTAACCTATGTTAGCATATTCCTTCCCTTCCTCTTTTCCTTTCTTGCATTCTTCAGTGAATGATTCTTAGGTCCCCATTCTGTTTAGACACTCAATTTTTTGGCAGTGGGGAAATAAAATGAACAGGGATAACATAGTTCCTGCCATCATAGAGTTAACATTCTATTGAGGAAAACAGATAAAATGTCACACAGTGATAGGTATTTAAACACATGAAGTGGGGGGAGGAGCTTGAGAATGGGGATGAGCTTGAGAATGTAAATGAACCAAAGATGATCCCTGTGTATTGGCCCCTAGGTTACTGACTTCTTCACAGCAGGCTGAGATCCATTAGTGCAAATGCCTGCTGGCACCACACTCAAATTTTAATACATTCAATTGTTTTAAACATAGCCTTAATAAACAGATATTTAACCATTTAGAGTCTGCCTGTTTTGCATACTCTGCGAAACTGTGCCCAACATTTGCTAAACATAGATAAGATAAGACCCAGAACTATAAAGATGCCAAGCTACTGATACCTTTTGGAGGAACACTGAGCAGAAACCAGGAATAGGTTTTGGGAGAAGATTGTTCTGGTGAGAGGGAACAGCAAGAACAGAGGTCTCCTGGCAGCATGGAGTTAAGTGTGTTCATAAAAGAGAGAATCAGTCTGTTAGAGACATGGTTCTGCCACTATTAATTCCATACATCTTTTTTTCCCTATTCATTTCAAATGCACTTTTCTTCAGTCCTAAATTCTTATGTATATTTGATTTGTTTCTGGCCATTAATTCTGATCCCTTAGAAGAAACATTGAGTGGCTTTTCAATTATTAAATGTTTAAAATGTCACTCAGTAAACTACAATATTCTTCATATAAGTCACCATAATTATTTTAAAATTTATTTGTATGCATTTTGTATTTTGATTGCTTCTGAAAATTCAATCTTTTGTTTTTTTAAATTATATTTTCTAATTGGTTATTGCTAGTATATAGAAAAGCTAATTGCTTTTTATATTTGTCTGTTTTATAATCAACTTCTTTAATTAAATCTCTTATTAGGCCTAAGGGTTTTTAGAAACAATCTTGTGTTTTCTTCTTAGTCACATCATTTGCAAACTGATAATTTCACTTATTTTTTCAGTTAGATCTTTTATGTTGTTTTCCTATTGAATTGAATCAGATAAATTCCTTTTGCTAGCCATAGATAAGACACCTAGATAAGACTCTTTGTATGTGCTCATTGATCTTTCTAGTTTTCTTATCTTTCCAGAGGGTGGTCAATTTTTTCATGATCTTATAAATCTTGAAAATTCAGGGATATAAATTCTGCCTGGGATAAGGAGATGGAAATTTCAGGACACACAGAAACCAATCAAGAGGTTTCCCTTGCCTTTATTCCTTTTCAAGTATAAGACTAAACAGTCTCCAGATATCACTTGCACTGCAACAACGAGATTCTTGGGGAGCCCAAGCAGTTCTGCATCCTGAGTTGATAAGGCTCCCGGAGAGAGGCTCAGAAGGGTTTTGCTCAGAGCTGAACCTTGGAGCAGGGAAGTGGGTGATGGCTCTAGCAAAGAATAGATGGGAGGGGTTTGGACTCCCTTAGAATTGTCTTTATTTCAGGAACTGTGTGTATGCTATGAATTCTAATCTAACTTTTGTTCTTCTCTTGGGAGGCTGTGGAGTAAGTTTCTCTCTTCTCTTTAATAGAAATATAAAAGGTAAGCAGAAATGCTTTCTAAACAAACATGGACTATAATGAGAATTTACAGACATTTTATGTTCTCTTTGTTCCTATTTGTAGCTTAACTGAGAAGAAGCACAAAGACCAAGGTCAATTGCTACCATCTTCATGCCAATGAGTTTCCTGTGAGGAGAAAACCAGTACTCAAGCCCAGCAGAGGGTTTTTGCCTGAGGGTCTTTCATGCTACCAGACTTGGGGCTAAGATTATTTCCTTCAGAGATAACACTATTTCCTTCTGAGATAACATCACTCCTTATAACATCTTCCGATTGCTCAAACGGTTCCTGAAAATCTTCAAGTGAGCAAAGAGAAGAGGGAGAATTTTTTCCAGCTCCATTTGGCCAGAACAGAGTTCAGTTATTTTTAGAGACTAAGGCAAGAGCATATATTGCACCTGGAACTCGAGCTTTGTCAGGGGCTAAGGCACTGAACACCTCTCTAATTAGCATCACTGGCCCAGGTAGGAGCTAGTTCTGCCAGCATGCACCCCACTCCCATACCCCAAGCCCAGTCCAGCCCACCTTCAGCATGCCTTTGTTGCCCAGTATAGATTGGGAGGACACTATGATCTCTTGCTCTGCAACAGGGTCTGGTGGGTTTCCTACATAATTGACACCAGAAACACCTTTTATCTCCAGCTCTTGGTGTTTTGTGTTCTGGGGTTGAAAATGGAGTCTTCATGGGTATTCCTTCCAATCACTACAAAGACAGGTTTGTATTTTTCTTCCCACATGGTGGTTTTCCAGCTCACCTGTTCTGAATCTGTCAAGAAGACTCATTTTTTTTTTCTATATGGCTAGCACTCTTTCCTATTATCGGGGATATATTTTTACTATTTTTTTACTATTTTTTATGTTATATTATTTCAATAAGAATGTTTTGGAGGATGGCAATTATACTCACATAGGCTCAATTAGCCAACCTGAAGTGGAGAGCAGGGCAGTTTAATAGTATGGGAGGTGCTCCCACCCCATGCAGTTATAAACAGCTCTCAGCTCAAGACTTTATACAAATAAATATGATCTGTGAGATTGAGCCCACACCCAAATCAGAAGAACCATGTGCTGCTTATTGATGTCATGGATTCAGTCATTTGCTTCCTTTTTTGTTCACTGAGTCACAAGAATATGACAAAAGGAAGCAAGATATTGTGATGGTGCTACATGAACCTATGCATGTCACAACATGGCATAGAGCTAAAAACACACATTGTACCTATGTCAATGTCCTAATTTTGATATTGAACTAGAGTTATGTAAATTGCTCTGCAAAATCCACTGGGAGAAACTGGATGAAAGATACAGCGAGCCTGTCTATTATTTTTGCAACTCCCTTTGAATTTATTACATTTCAAAATAAATTTTTAAAAAGTGAACACCTGCAGCAACTTCACTGCTGCCTGGCCCCAGAGCCATGCCTCTGAAGTTCCCTCACTGCTCTGTGGCCCTGCAGCTCCTTCTTCCAAGGCTCCTGTGCTGCCACCATGCCCTGCAGCCTAATCCCTGAGGCCCCTGCAACTCCTGTGCTGCTGCCTGCCCTGTGCCCCAACTCTTGTGGCTCCACTCACCACCTGGTGGGACTCACCCCTGTGGTTTAATGTTCCTCCACAGACATGCTAGCCATGTTCCACCACTGCACCTGGACCTGGGTGGAGCAAACATCTGCAACACTAAACCCTACAGCCACTGCTCAGATAGCCTCACCCAGCTGCCACAACCACTTCCATGGGAGACCTGGGCAGAACAATCTCCTGCAATGCCAACCTCTATGGAGAGGGACTTGCTCAGATCCCCACCTGAACTTCCAACAGCAGCCTGATGAACAACCCACCACTCTGCACAAAGATCATCTAGCAGTAGCTTGGACTATGACAATCATAGGGGAACAGGACAAAACAGAAAGAACATTACAGGCTCTCCATGCAACCACCCTTCTCCTGCCAGATCAGTCTTCTAGAGTAGCACACAAAAGCATCATCTAGGGACATTACTTTGCTCTCACTAACTAGGTGAGTTCCTATGGAAGGGGAACAGGTATGCTGCAAACATACCTGCCCTGAGTTGAGAGAAGAGGTTTCAGATAAGAAGAAACCAGCAAAAGAATTCTGGTAACATGAAAAAACAAGCTAGTTTGATATCCCCAAAGGATCAAAATAGATCCACAGCAATGGATCCAGCCAAAAGTAAATTGATGACATGTCAGAAATAGAATTCAGAATATGAATGGCAAATAAAATGAATGGGATTGAAGAGAAAGTTGAAAACCAACACAATTAAGTCAAATAATATTTCAGAACAAGAATATAAGAATGAAAAAGTCACTAAAGAGATAGACATTATAAGAAGGGTATAACTAAAATTAAAGAAATGGAAGAGTCATTTAGGGAATTTCAAAATACAGCATGAATCAACTATAGGCTAGACCAAACAGAAGAAAGAATCTCAGAACTTGAAGATAAGGCTTTTGAACTAACCTAGCCAGTCAAAGATGTAGAAAAAACAGTAAAGAAAAATGAACAATCACTCAGAGAAATATAGGACTATGTGAAGAGAGCCAATATATGAATTATACGTATCTCAGAAACGAAGAAGAAAAAGCAAAAAGCATGGAAAATCTATTCAAGGGAATTATTGTGGAAAACTTGCCTAGTATCATTAGAGATTCAGATATACAGATACAAGGTGGTCATCAAACACTGGGAAGATTCATAGCAAATAAGAATCTTAAGACACATAGTCATCAACCTAGCCAAAGTCAAAATAAAGAAAAAAGTTTTACAAGCTGCAAGATGAAAACAACAACTAACCTACAAAGGAAAATCCATCTGGTTAACACCAACTTCTCAGTGGAGACCTTACAAGTCAGAAGGGATTGGGGCCCTATTTTTAGTCTTTTTAGACAGATCAACTGCCAACCAAGAATTTTGTATCCTGCAAAAGTAGCTTCATAAATGACGCAGAAACAAAGAATTCTCCAGGGAAGCAAACTACTAGGGTAATTTGTCACTATTAGACCTGCCCTACAGGAAATGGTCAAAAGCAAACTATACATGGAACAGCACTATAGATACTCAGCAGTGTAAAAAACACCCAAAAGTTAAAACTCACAGCTCTGATAAAATAATAACACAAGAGAGAAAATAAAACAGCAAGCTATCATCCAACATGATGGAACAGTATGTGGAACAGTATCCCACATATTAATACTAACACTGACATAGACTGGCTGAATGGATGAACAAACACAACCCAAATATATGCTGCCTCCAAGAAACTCATCTAACTTACAAGGACTCACACAGACTCAAGGTAAAGGGATGGAAAAAAATATCCCACACAAATGCAAACACAAAGTGAGCAGATATAGCCATTCTCATATCAGATGAAATAGACTTTAAATCGACAATGGTAAAAAATAAAAAGACAAAAATAGTCATTATATAATGGTAAAGGGAACAATTCAAAAAGAAGACATAACAATTCTAAATATAGATGCACCTAACACAGGATCTATCAGATTCATAAAACAAATTCTATTAGATCTAAACAAAGAAATAAACAATAGCTTCAGAATTGCCATAAACATCAACACCCACTGACAGAACTAGACAATCTCTGAAGCAGAAAATCAATAAAGTAATGCTGTACTTAACTGGGACTCTAGAACAAATAATTCTAATGGACATCTACAAAACATTATACCAAAAAACTACTGAATAAACATTCTTCTCATCAGCATATGGGACATTTCCCAAGATCAATCATATTTTAGGCCACAAAACAAGTTTCAGAAAACTCAGAAAAACTGAAATCATACCATGTATTTTCTTACACCACAGTGGAATAGAACTAGAAATCAATTTCAAGAGAAACTCTCAAATCTGCACAAAGTCATGGAAATTAAATAATCTGCTGCTGAACAATTCTTGGGTCAATGATGAAATTAAGATGAAAATAAAAAGATTCCTCGAACTAAATGAAAATGGGGACATAATCTTTCATAATCTATGGGATACAGTAAAAGCAGTGCTAAGGGGAAAGTTTATACTCTTGAATACTTACATCAAAAAGACAGAACAATCACAAATTGGCAACCTAATGTCACATTTCAAGGAACTAGAAAAAGAAAAACAAACCAAAATCATACCCAGCAGAAGAAAAGAAATAACAAATCTCAGAGCAGAACTAAATGAAATGGAAACAAAAAAAAAAAAAAAGAAAAAATTGAATGAAACAAAAAGTTAGTTCTTTGAATAGGTAAACAAAATTGATAGACCACTAGCCAGATTAACAAGAAATAGAAGAGAAATGACTAAAATAAGCTCAATCAGAAATGAAAAAGGAGAAATTATAACTAATATCACAGAAATACAAAATATCATGTGACTATTACAAAAAGCTCTACACACAGAAACTAGAAAACATAGAGGGAATGGATAAATTCCTGGAAACACACAACCTCCCAAGACTCAGTCAGAAAGAAATAGAAATCCTGAAAAGACTAATAATGAGTAGCAAGATTGAAAGTGTAATAACAAATCCTCTCCTCATAAAAAAAGCCCCATATAGATGGATTCACAACCAAATTCTACCAGACCTACAAACGACTTGCACCTATCATATAGAAATTATTCAATAATATTAAGCAGGGGGAAATCTTCCATAACTCTTTCTATAAAGCCAATATCACCTTGATACCAAAGCCAGGAAAGGATATAACAACAACAACAACAAAAAACACTACAGACCAATATCCCTTATGAACACATATGTAAAAATCTTCAACAAATGCTAGCAAAGCAAATTCAGAAGCATATCAAAAAGATAATTCACCATGATCAAATGGATTTCATAGCAGGGATACAAGGACAGTTAACATATGCAAATCAATAAACATGATTCACCACATAAATAGAAGCAAAAACAAAGACCATAGGATAATCTCAATAGATGTAGCAAAAGCATTTGATAAAATCCATCACTCTTTCATGATAAAAACCCTCAACAAACTAGGCATAGAAGGAACATACCTCAAAATAATTAAAGCCATATATGACAAACCTGCAGCCAACATCATACTGAAGGGACAAGAGTTGGAACTATTTCTGCTAAAAACTGGAAATAAACGAGAGTGCTGACTGCCACCACTTCTATTCAACATGATACTGGAAGTCCTAGCCAGAGCAATAAGGCAAGAGAAAGAAAGAAAGGACATCCAAATTGGGGAAGAGGAGATCAAAGTATCCCTGTTTGCCGATGACATTACCTTATACTAGAAAAGCCTAAAGACTCCACCAAAATACTCCTAGAATTGATAAATAAATTCATCAAAGTCTCAGGTTTCAAAATCAATGTACACAAATCAGTAGCATTTCTATATATTAATAACCCAGAAATAAAGCCATATAGTTGAAACTAACTGATATGAAACAAAGCAGATAACAACATACATTAGGTAAAGAAAGACTTATTCATTAAATGTTGTAAGGAAAATTTGATAGCCATGTGCAGAACAATGAAACAGGATCCCCATCTCTCACTATATACAAAAATTAATATGGATAAAAGACTTAAGTGTAAGGCATAAAACCATAAAAATCCTAGAGCAAAACATAGGAAAAACTCTTCTAGACATTGAACTAGGCAAAGAATTTATTACTAAGACCCCAGAGGCAATTACGGCAGCAATAACAACAAAAAAATAAATGAAAATAAAAAGCTTCCAACAGCAAAGAAAATAATCAACAAAGTAAATAAACAACCTATGGAGGGAGAAAATATTTGTAAACCATACATCCAATAAACGGCTAGGATGCAGAACCTACAAAGAACTCAAGCAAATCAGCAAGAAAAAAACACGAACAACCCCATCAGAAAGTGGGCAAAAGATATGAACAGAAGTTTTTCAAAAGAAGATAGACAAAGGGTCAACAAACATGAAAAAATTCTCAACATCACTACTCATCAGAAAAATGCAAATTAAAACCACAATGTTACAACATTACCCCTGGCAGAATGGCGATTATTAAAGAGTCAAAAACAATAGATTCTGGTGTGGCTGCAGAGAGAAAAGAACCCTTATACAATGTTGGTGGGACTGCAAACTCATACAAACTCTATGGAAAACGGTATGGAGATTTCTCCAAGAAATAAATGTATTTGCCATTTGATCCAGCAATCCCACTACTGGGTATATACTCAAAGGAAAAGAAGTCTTTTTTTTTGTTTTGTTTTTTGGTGCACAATTTACAGGTGTAAAGATGTGGAATCAACCTAAGCACCCATCGATTCATGAATGGATAAAGAAAATGTGGTGTGTGTGTATGTGTGTGTATTATATATATGTATGTATATATATATGTGTGTGTGTATATATATACATATATATTATACACACACATGCACACACACCGAGACACCATGGAGTGTTACTCAGCCATCAAAAGAAACAAAATAATATCTTTTTCAGCAACTTGGATGGAACTAGAGACCATCATCCTAAGTGAAGTGTCTCAGGAGTGAGAAAAAAAAACACCACATATTCTCACTTAACTGGGAGCTAAACGATGGCTACACAAAGGGATGTAAAGGACATTAGAAACCAAGAAGGTGGAGGGTGGGAGGGGATGAGGAATAAAATTTACCTACTGGATACAATGAACACTATTCTGGTGAGGGGCACACTAAAAGCCCTGACTTAAGCATCATACAAGGTGTACATGCAACAAAAACATTTGTACTCCTTTAATATTTTGAAATAAAATAAAATTTAAAAAGCAAACAAGGTAAACATGATTCTTGCCCTGCTGGAAATCACTGTTTATAAACAAATTATAAAAGGCTGCACCTGTGTTTGGAAATAAGCCTCCACCCCCTACCCTCAGTTTTATTAAGGTATAATTGACAAATACACTTCCTTTTTTTATATTAATAAACAGATCTTATTTTTAGAGCAGTTTTAGGTTTGTAAAAAAATTAAGTAAGAAGAGCAAGAGTTCCTATATGCCCTCTTCTCCCACACATACCCAGCCTCCGTCACTCCCAACACCCCCCAGCACAGTGGAACATTCGTTACAATTAATGAAAGCACATTGACATATCAGCATCACCCAAAGTCCATAGTTTACATTATGACCACTCTTGGTGCTGTGCATCCTATGAGTTTAAACAAATTATGACATATATCCACAATTATAGTGTCACACAGAATAGTTTCACTGCTCTAAAACGTCTCTGTTTTCTGCCTATTCATCCCTCCTACTGCCTAACCCCTGGCAACCACTGATCTTTGTACTGCGTCCATAGTTTTGTTTTTTCCAGAATGTTATAAGTAGCCTTTCAGATTGGTTTCCTTCGCTAAGTATTATGCATTTAAATTTTCTCGATGTATTTTCATGACTTCATAGCTCATTTCTTTTTACTGCCAAATAATATTCCATTGTCTAGATATACCACAGTTTCTCGATTCACCTACTGAAGGACACCTTGGTTGCTTCCAAGTCTTGGCTATTGTGAATAAAGCTGTTATAAACATTCATGTGCCAGTTTTTGTGTGGACATAAGTTGTCAATTCATTTGGCCAAATACCAAGGAGAGAGCAATTATACGTTCATATTGTAAGAGTATATTTAGTTTTGTAAGAAACTGCCAAACTGTCTTCCAAAGTGACAGTCCCATTTTGTGTTCCCATCAGCAGTGAATAAAAATCCTGTTTCTCCATGTCCTCACCAACACTGGTGCTGTCATTGTTCTGAAATTTGGCCATTCAAATAGATGTATAGAGGTATCTCATTGTTGTTTTAATTTGCATTCCCTGACGAGGTATGATGTGAAGCATCTTTTCTTATGTTTATTTGCCATCTGTTTGTCTTCATTAGCAAGGTGTCGGTTCAGGTCTTTGCACATCTTTTAATTGAGTTCTTTGTTTTCTTATCATTGAGTTTAAGAGTTTTATCTATATTTTGGATAATAGTCCTTTATCAGATGTGTCTTTTGCCAAGAATTTCTCCCAGTTTGTGGCTTGTCTTATATTCTCTTGATCCACTTTCTTTTTACTAGCAAACTGGTGATAACAGCTGATATGAAGCAGAAAACAGCCTCTGCACTACATTTTTCTCAACTTCTGAGGACTCCACTTTGTTCTTATCTATTAATACATGAACAGTTCTGTGTAAAGGCTGTGTTTAGGAGCACAGGCTCTGGGATCTGTTAACTTGGGCATGAATCCTGGTTCTGCTGTTGATAAGGTATACAGCCTGGACAGGTTACTGAATCTCTTCCTCAATGTAGATGAAGATAAAACCAATGCTTACCTCCTAGGGCTGTTAAGATAGAATGATCTCATCTCAGTAGAGGATTTGGTGTAGTTGATGGGACACAGTAAATTCTCCATAAGTGTTATTATGGGTGTTGAGATATGCATTGTGATGTCCTTTTTGGCTATAGTATCTTAATTATTAAGTTTTAGTCTTGTAAGTATTTCCTTTTCTTGGAATATGAGTGATTTCAGGAATGGTTATGAAGGTTGTATCTGTAGTCACCCTTTGGCCGTTGGCAGTGTTCAGAGAGCTGTTTTTTGGTGCTTAGAAGGGATTCAGAGGCCCCTTTCCTTTTTTATTCCTTTTTCAAGTATAAGTTTAATTGGATCATCCATCTGAGTAGCTTGGTAACACTTTGCTCTCTGTTATCATTAGACATTTCCCTCATCTAACCCCACAGGCAACAGATATTTGGAGATTTTGTTTAATCACTTCTGTACAATAAAATGAGGGCTTTGGTCCTGCTTGTTTTATACTTTTTATATAGTATAATGATGATGATCATCACTCCAAGTTATTGCTCACCATTGTAATCCAGACACTGTGCTAAGCATTTTGAGAATATTATCACCCTCATTTAGAAAACAAGGAAATTGAGGCTTAGATGGTGAATTGACTTGCCAAGTTCACCCAGCTGGTTAGGCACGGAGCTGGGATTTCACCGCAGACTCTATGATGCCACGTTCCTAACCACTATGTGCATACCACCAAGTATTCCCCCCAGAGATTCTGGAAGTGTCATCCCCAAACCACCTGAGTAGGAATAACTTTGAAGGAGGAATTAAAATAATCCAATTTCCTGGATAACACCTCAGAGCTAATGAATCAAGCTGTCATTTTTCTCTCCCTTTCTGAACCTACCTTATCTGTATCACAAATGTTTCACACTGTATCAGAAGGGAGAAACCTTCCAGATCCTGGGAGGAGAGAACAGATGTCAGGAAGTGAAGTTGTGTGGGCTTATGGGTAGAAATGCGTAAGTTCATATCCAACTATGAACAAAGGCTGCCAAACTCTAGGGAAAAACTTATGTAACATGCATTCTTTCTCTAGAGTTCTCAGGTTTATTTTTCTGAATCTGTTTCTCTAGCAATATGGCTATACTGTTTAGAAGGTTTTTTTTGTGCTAGCTATACCATTCTTCAAGATCTAGTTATAGGAGGTGACAAAAAGAAAGTCAATATTAAATTATACTTTTGGAGAAACCAGCTAGTAATTCAGGTTTGGGTGATTTTAAATGAAAAGGTCAAAGTGAAAGTATAAACGGATTGACCTCCTTTCTTGATAGCAACATATTTTTAAAAATAAAAGACTAACTCAGTGTGGGAGGTAGATGCATTTTGGTTCAACCAGCTGGATAATTTTTCTGTCTGACATCTGTAGAAATTGAGTTACCTTTTTCATGTGATTGTTATAAAGATAAAATTAGATGTCGTCATAACAGGGCCTGACAAATAGTAACAGGCATTCATATTATTTTGTTATGATTATTATCATCATTATTATTACAAATCATAGCTGATAAAAAATGCGGAGCTGGGTGCAGTGGCACGTGCTTGTAGTTCCAGCTAGTCAGGAGGCTGAGGTGGAGGAAGACTTCAGCCCAGGAGTTTGATCTTGCCTGGGCAACATAGTAAGTCCCTATCTCTTAAAAAAAAAATGCTGAATAGATCAAGTGAAAAAGAAATATTTTTTAGTAAAGAATTTCAATGAAGATTTGAAATGGAAATCCCAATGACCTATTTCTATTTCAAATGTCTGCTAAAGATAGATAATTACAGTTCATCTTCATTTTTTGCTATTTAGAAATCTTGTGCCCCCTTCATCCTGCACGTAAAAGAATGCTTTATATAATCCTTAGGCACTTGGAGTCCTCCGGGAGATCTTGTCAGCATGATGACTCTTTGTGTTCCGACAGGAGCTCGGATCTGCTGGATGGCATTTTGGAGCAGGTCCTTGGGGAAAGGACACTTAGTCCTAATGAAGGCAATGGTGATTATTACTGGACAATGGGACATCTCTCTGCTATTTTAAGTAATTGGGGTCAAATGAAAATTTCCTAGAAATAGTAACTGCGCTGTGCTTGGTTGATCCAGGATTCCCAGGAGTTCTCCATTCAGAAGTAAATGAGGCACTTAACAGAGAATAACTCCTTTCTTCAAAGCAGCCTGGCCTTGGGCAGCATCGTCTGCGGATGTCTGCAGCCAGGACAGGTGGATTTGCTCTGACCGAATGTGCTCACAGGTTCCAGAGGGGACAGTGCTTTGCTCTCCCTTTAGAAATGTTCAAATTTGGTGACTCTGCCATTTTGCTGGGAAAAGACACTGTGAGGCAGGCCAAATAATGGGACACTCACTTGAAGCTAAAATGACCTTTCTCTCCTCTCCACCTGGCTGACTCTTTTTTACCTTTTAAAACTCATGGTTTCTTCTCAGAGGCCTTGCCAGCTCCTCCCAGACTGATCTCCTAGTGGCCTGAGACACTTCCATCTGCACCAATGCTGGCATAAGGCACTGTAATTATGTGCGGCGTCACTCCCATATCCCATCAATCTCCTACCCAGTCAATTCCTTGCTTTGGAATCACTCGAGTCTGCCCACTGGTTTTCATCCCCATTGCCACTGTCTGGATTTAGGCCACCATCATCTCTCACCTGATTTGCTTCAATTACCTTATCTTTCATATTGGCCCCCTGCAATCCTGTCTTTACCCTTGAAAATCTAAGTATCCCATAGTCGTGTTTAAATCTTTCACCTGTAACTTGTAGAAAGTCTAAAAAATCCAGGGAAGCCCCAAACAAACCAACATAAAACAGAGAATAAAAAACATACAAAATCTTGTCATCTAGATATAACAACTGTTAACATTTAACTGCAGAGATTTCTAGACTTTACTTTCTATTTATGTAATATATACATATTTTTCCAAAGCAGAATTATACTGTAGTATTGAGTCATAACTTTTTTTTTAACTTGATAACATATTACACTTTATTACCTATAGATGGATTTTATCATTATTCTATTATATTTCATTATTATTGTTTATATAAACAAACCCACTATTCTCTTATTCTTATTTTAATTTTTTTCACTTTGTAAATAACACTGTAGATTATACTTTGTTTAGAAATCATTATACTCATCCTTAAATAATTCCTTGTGAAATTTTTCTACCAGTAGAATTGGTGTTGATCCTTTCCTTCTCCTCTTCCTACTCTTCCTTCTCTTAAACTTTCACCTCCTTTTTTCTTACGAAAAAAAAAGAATTGTTGAGTTATGGGTATAGACATTTATATATATTCTTTTCCTAGTATGATGTTTGAGACATTTTCAATTTATAACTACGTGTACCAATTATTTTTGCTTAACTGCATTTTAGTAATTTCACAACTTCTATATCATGACTTCTTTACTCTTAGGCCTTTAATTATTTTTTTGAGCATCAATATTAACACCACGGCTTTTAAAACTGTTGCTTTTATACATAAAAGGTAACTTGGCAGCATATGAAATCCCTAAGCCACAAACTATCCTCTTAAAACTATAGACGTCTTTCCACCATATTTTGATACTTGTTCTTGCGAAGAAATTTAAAGTCACTTTGGGTATTATAAATCAATAATTTTGTTCAACCTAAAACTGTGGGGACTCTTTCTTTAACCTTTGCAATTACAATGCCTGGCACATAGTTAGAATAAAATAAGTGTTAGTTGGGCGAATGAATAAAAATGCTTTGGCAAGACGTCATGATGGAAGTGGGGAGTGGAGTCTCTTTTTAATTACTTGCTTGAAAGTGCTGAGCCCTGGGAATGTGCACACACAGTTTCCTCCTCCATTTTTTATTAAATCAGGAGGGTTTCTTCTATATAGGTTTGATTTTGCTTCTCTTCCATTTATTCTTGTTTCTCTTCCAGAAATGCTCTTTGCTGTCTTCCATTCCTGTCTCCTCTCACATTGTTTTCATTTCCTTATCCTTTACTTTGGCATTCTGAAAAGGCTTCTCAAATTTGTCTTTGCTGGCATTGATCAGATTTGATGCATCATGAATTGTGCCTTTTTGGCCATGGGTGCCACCAGTGCTGTTTTAGGTGTGACTCCCCTCTGTCACCCTGACTTGTTCAGATCATCCCATTCCTTTACTTTCCCTGCCTTTCTGCTTATGACACGATTCCTATTTATGTCTTCCTACAACTTTGGATGACACCAAAACTTTTCCTTGAAATATCTTTTGCTAGTCACTGAGGTATTTTTTTTTTCAGAGATATCCTTTTCTTCTGAGCCTTCCAGATGCTGTTTCCTTTTTCTTGGTATAAAGCATGCTTCTACAGTTCCAAATTATTTATGGCTTCTTTATTTTTTCTTCAAAAAAATCCAGATTTCTTTTCAGACTTGATGTTTAGAAGCAGCTATGGCAAATGAATTACTCTTGTTCCTGCTTTCTGTTTGCTGTATGGTGAACAAATAAGACTCTTTCCAGAGATGCATCTGGAGGCAGGTCAATGCGCACAGCTCCCAGCCAGTTCCAAGTCTCTTATCCAAGGGAAGTCTTCCTCCTTCTCAATTGCCTGATTCTTTAGGACTCTTAAATACTGCAGTTGGGTACATGCGCGCACACACACACACACACACACACACCCCACATACCACACACCACACTCAACTCCCAATGTGGAACTGTAACCAGAGGACTTCCCTCAACCCACACATCCAGTTCATTATTTGTGGAACTACAAATTGCATTATATCCTGTGTCTGCCTCTACATGCTGCTCATTCCTCCCTCCTCCCTTCCAGAAAATAAAGAGTGGTGAATGGTGTGAATAGTCTACACTCTGCTTGCTTCACAGCCTGGCAGCGTCTGAAGGTTAGAGTCTCCTCATCTGGTGGGCTGGATCCTGGCACAGAGGGTGCTCTGTGTCTGCCTCTGCTCTGACTGGCAGAGCCTGGTCTGGTCTGGTCTGGTCCGGTCTGAACCGGTCTGGTCCAGTCTGTTTTTGTAAACTAGTCTAGGTGTGGCAAGGAGGGCTCCTTGGTTTGGTGTTTCTTAATGCAGCTCCATCTGCCTGTGATTAATGTCACTTTCTCTCTGATTCTGACATTAGATTGTCTGTCACTGGTGGTTTTTCCCTGGTAATGAGAGTTTTCACTGTTTTGTCATATTTTTTTAAGTGAGAAAATGGGACAGGTTGTGTCGAGGGCTGTTAGCCAGGCACCATCTTGAACTGGGAGTCCATCTAGATTTTTTTGCACGAGAGAATGGAAACAATCTGTCTGTGATTTACAGAGATACTCTGGCAGTAACCTGAGAATACATTTTGAATCCTCATTACCCAAACAGGTATGAAATGTATATTTATTTAGTAAGGTACCAGCTGTGTGAAAAAGCCATTTCTCATTTCCCATAGTATTTCTGAAGCTTCTTAACAGTGCACTGAGACAGAATGTCATCATTATCCAGGGACAGTGTGTTATCACATTTTTTCCTAGGGAAAATCATTTCTAGGTCACCTGCTGCTTCACCAAAGCTCTGACCAATTTAGCATGCTAACCTCTGATTCCACTCTCCTAACCAAGTCCTGAGAGAGAAAAATGCTTTGCAGCAAATTATGCCAGGCACCAGCATGTCTGAACGAAAAGAGAGGAGAAAGCTCCCTCCCTCCGTTCCTCTGTTGAGAAGCACAGTATCCACACATGCCTACACAGTGTATGTGCCCCAAGGGCGTGCACCCTCACTGGGCCCCTCTGACAACCAGCCAGGTTACCTCTCTATTTTTATGCTCCTGTTCTAACTCTCCCACGTGCACTTATTAGGTATTGAGTACTTGCACACTCCTGGCATAGTTACCACATGCCATGGGCTCTGGATAAACTTCTAGGACAAACTTCATCCTCTACTTCTCTCTACTTCCTGCTGAGCAGGGGCACCATCTCACCAAGCTAGCAGGAGTGGAAAGATTATGGGCTTTGAGGTCAAACAAACACAAGTTAAAATTAGGACTCTGTTACTTTGTGTCTACTGTGCACTTTGTTGAGCATGTGATTTCTCATCTGTTAAACAGGGTAACATTCTTTCCTGAATTTTGCATGTCTCTGTGTTTGAATTAAATAAGGACATCTTCATAAAGTGCTTGGACCTTACCTCCATTTTCCAAATAAGGAATCTTGGAAGGATGTAATGACTTTTCCCACATTGGTACAGCTAAGTGGCAGACTCTGGTACCTCTCTGTGCCTGTTCCTCAGGCCACAGCTGTTCTCCTCTGGGTCCAAGACTTGCAAACACTGAGGCTCAACAAAGAAACCTGCAACCATTCTGTCTTATCCTAATACATAATTCTACAACTCCAAGACACCTTGATCTTAAATCTAGGCATGCCCCTAATCATGGAAATGTGTTTGACCTTCTACTTGGACCCTGTAGACTTGCATGAGGTATTTAGGAGCCAAGGAATGGACCGTTTCAGAACAGACCAATCCCCTAAAGCAGAGGACTTCAAATGGGGTCAAGGCCTCCCGTGGGTCCCTGAGACCCTTTCAGGGGGACTGCAAAGTCAAAATATATTTTTACAACAATCTTAAGCTGTAATTTACCTTTTTCTGTCCATTTTCTATTGTGTGTACAGTTGAGTTTTCCAGAGGCTACATAGTGAGTGATATGAAACAGGTATTGAAGAGATTTGCAAAAATGTAAAACAATGCAAGCATTTTTTTTTCATTTTGGAAAATATAGTTAGTTTTCATAATGCATGTTATTTATGTTAACATTTTATTAATGTTATTTAAAATGAATTCACAAATAAAAATGTTTAAAATTTCTCGACATTAATATAAAATATTAAACATCTGCAGAGATAAATTAATCCACCTAATTAAAAGTTCCTTGGGATTCTCAATAATATTTTTAAGGTATAAAATAAAAAGTTTAAAATTGCTGCCACAAAACACGATGCCAGGATAATGCACTCGCAGCTGGCTTTGCCTATCCATTGTGTTCATTTCTGTGCTTACACTCCTTGAAGGACCACAGAGGCACTTTTATTGGGTCAGAGGATCCTGGGGACTTTAATGAATGGGAGTGTAGGCATTTGACACGTCTGATGGTGCTTAAAATTTCCCACGCAGGACGTGTCTTCATGAAAAGGCCTCTGGTGCCAGACCCGGCCTGCTGGTT
The DNA here is from genome assembly GCA_008750895.1 of Mirza zaza. Lineage (NCBI taxonomy): Eukaryota > Metazoa > Chordata > Mammalia > Primates > Cheirogaleidae > Mirza > Mirza zaza. The sequence continues at coordinate 32,023 of VSMD01001205.1, read as the reverse complement.
CTGCACTCTGACTACTCATTGCTCACTGGTAAGAAGCTCCAGCGCCTCAACTTACCATGACACACTCTGCAACCCCAGGCTTTGGAATCTGTGCTCTTTGGAATCTGAGACCCTGGGGGCCCTACTGGGCCTTTGGAGGTATGCCTCATTTGGGGCATGGCCACCTGGGAGCAGGAGTAGTAGAAGTTCAGAACCAAGTGAGTACCACCTCAGTGACTGTCTTTGGGGGCCCCAGGGTCCTTTTCCTTCTCAATTGCCTCTCAAATGCCCAAATATTTCACTCTGACTTACCTTTTCCTTTCATCTGACCTACTTTCAGGAAAGGAATCTGAGAAATTAACTTATACTGAGGTGTACATGACTGATAAGACTTGTTATGTATCCTTTCCCTGGAATTTTTCTATTTAAGTCTATTGTCCTGTCTTCTATAATTTTAGACATTAGAAAGTGAGTGATAAAATGTTCTTGGCAGTGGACTTTCTGGTGTCCAACAAAGCACACCAAGAAGAGGACTGTCTGGCTCCTCTGCCTCTAAGGGAAGCCCTGGTTAGCAGAGCAGCTGCCGTAGGACTCCGTGCACTCTGCTCCTGACACTCCGGGCTTGGGGTGCACCAGACAAGGACAACAGCAAGTTAGAGGCTCGGGACATCCAGAGACAGAGAAAGGACTTGGGACCCTTAAACTGTGATGTTCCCAACCCAGAGTGGAGACCGCAGGAACTGCACGGCAGGTGTGGAAAGGGAAGTGGCCCGTCTTGGGCACGTGGTGGGGAGAAGAGGAAAACACAGGGCTGGGGATACCCAGCCAGTACTTTAAAGGATCCTGGCACAATCGTGATATGTAACATCCTCCGAGAACATCTTTACCAGAACCAGGGCTAAGTACTTTTCTTCATGATCCACTGAAATTCTTATATCAACCTCATGGAAAAGGAACTGCTTTTACCTCCATTTGACAGAGGAAGTAATTGAAGCAGAAAGAAGTTGAGTAATTAACACGCAAGATTTCCCAATAGAAGGCAGTGAGACAGAGCAGGGACCTCTCTTAGGGGCCTGCCAGGGACCCCGAAGCATGGAAATAAAACATCTTGAGTTCCTTCAAGGGAAATTCCAGGTACCTAGTTAGTCTTGAGAAATAAATGAATAAACTGCTTGGCACAAAGGTAACAATAAGATCAAATAATAGCCACCCAAGTAAGTTAGAGTCACAAGGTGTTTGGTTCCCTATAGAAACTAAAGATAACATCTTGACATAGGTCTCTGAGTTGTTTTTCAGAAACCTGGTGCCCCACCAGGTGGAAAATGCAGACTGAGCATTGTCATGGAGACCTCAGATGAGGGAGAACTGAGGACTGAACCCCAATCAACATTCTTTGTTCTAAATTTCTTCCAGAGAGCCCTGGAGAGAGTCATGCCCACAGGCCAAACCTCAGCATTCCTTTCTGCTGACCCTAACTTTCAGGCAAAGCTTTGTTTCCTTAACCAATCTCAAATCAAAGAATCTTTGAATCCATCTATGACCTATAAGCCCTCAATTTAACATATTCTGCCTTTTTGGGCCAAACCAATGTATCACCTCCATATATTTATTGATTTATGATTTTGCCTGTAACTTCTGCTTTCCTGAAATGTACCCTTGCTTTCAAAAGCCCTTGCTTGGAAGCCATCCGGGAGGTCAAATCTTAAGCATGAACTGCCCGATTCTCTTTGTTCAGCACACTGCAAATAAACACCCTTCTCTCACTACAAACCTTGGTGTGGATGTTTGCCTTCACAGCACGGGGAGAATAGGCCCAGGTTTGGTTCGGTAACAGCAGGAGAGCCAGGATTTGAACCAGAAACTCTCCCTGGAATCTACCCCCGATATGTACACCCTTCTGCTCTTCTTAGGTCAAAGTTGGAGTAGGAAGGCAATGGTTTCCCAACAACGCTCAGATTTTTCCATGGTACTGGGCACAGTACGTTGGAGGGCTGTGATGTTTGCCATCATTTCATGAGCTTGCAATTGTATATCTGCCTATTTCCTCCTTTGGTGGATAAACAGCTGTGCCTTTGTTTTAGTCATCTCATGGTCCAAGAGACGAGACTGTCCGATGACACAGTACAGGGCACACTTTTCATCTCGAGTTATGTTTTCCACTAAGGCATCTCTCACCCAATTTGTAGACTGAGTCCTGAACAACTCAATCCCAGGCATAATGTGTAGCACATCCTGGTGGTCTCATGGTCTCATCTCACTCACTGCTCCTTCCTCAAGGTTTTCTATGGCTCCTTCTTTGGATTTAACCAATCCCATCTCCCTCATTCTGACTTTTGTGTTCATTCAACTTTCTTCTCATGGCAGTACATCCCTCCAACCTGAAAATCCAGCTTTCCCGCCAGGTGCTGCCCCCCGTGGATGGCCCTCCCAAATGGTGGCCCGAGCATCACGGTGCCCCTGGGCTGCAAAGGTGAGCCCAACACGTCTCTGGGGTAACGGAATAGGTGAGGCTTATGGTACCTGCAGTAGCACACAAGCTCCAAATGCAGTCACTCGGGGGTCCAGGCTCCCTTGATCTAAGGACCCTATCATCTCAACAAGTGGCCTTTACACATAGAGAAACAGGTCAATCTTATAGGGGCTTTCCATGGCCTCAGCCTGGAAGTGACATAGTCACTTCTGTTCAAATTTCATTGGCCTGAACACATCACATGACCCTAGGGGATATTGTGAACATCGTAGTGTTACTTCTGCCACAAGTTTACGAATGCTCTGTAAGGCTGACTGACAACTCCTTGGTAGAGGCTCCAATGATGTAAGGGTTTTCTGACTCTTAAATGTTTCAACGCTTGGGCTACGTTATGAACCACTTGGGCCCGATTGGTTGTTAAAAAGAGGATTTCTCAACGTGAAGAACTTTCTGGAATTACATTCCCATCTACTTATTTCAAGAGCAATGCTGGCTTTGGTTAGCATATCCTTTCCATGCTTATGCTTCCTGATTTTACTAAATCAGGTAATTTTCCTTTTTTCTGCCTCCTTTTGAGCAGCTCAAATTATGAAGCCATCATGTCTTTGCTCTATTCTGAAGCATCCGCCAGACTCAGGAGGACCTGCCACAATGCAGCATTCCTGCACCGACAGCCGGGCCTCTCTCATGCTCTTTCTCACACCAGGTGTCGTCACTCAATCCTCCTCCAGATACAAGTAGCACAATGCAACTTGCCATTCGTGCTAATCTGAACACATGTCTTCACTGTGAATTGCATCAGACCGGGGTGTAGAGTGGGGCTTCTTTTCAGAGATCACTGCTGCTGGGCTGAGACGGGAGGATTGAGATCCTGGTGCAATTCCTTATAGGTATACGTGTGGCCTTATGTTCTTCCAAATAATAGCAAATCATTATTCATTTGGCTCTTGGTCTCTGTGGCCCTGCTCAATGCATAGCTAAAGTCATGGGCAGCCCACTGACCCACCCAGCCCGGACCCTGGTTCTGCTTCAGTCCAGAGCCTGGTAAGGAACACTTGACTGGGTCTAGGATGGGTAACCCTGTGCACCACCCTTGGGCAAGTGGGCCCGGCTTGAAGCTCACAGCCTAGCTCTAGTTCTTCTCTTCGATTTTGCCTTCCAGAAGACCTACTATCTTTGGGAGCTCTGAGGGAGTCTTAGAAGTGCTCTAATATGTAGAGGTCCTTCTACAGTTTCATGGTCACTTCTGAAGGGCACCATTGGGTTGACTTATTCTCAGCCCATGTTTCTATTTAGTTTTTACACTAGGTTTTCTACAACCACAGCAAAATACTAGAAAACTGCACAATTCCAGTAGTATGGCCACGAGTCTCCAAAGATTGGCCCCCTACTGAGCCGTGTTTCATATTATGCACACTTTTGTGTGGTCCCCTCGTCTCAGACCCTGGCTGCAGCTGGAGCTTATGTTTGACCAATGGAATGTGGCAGAGTGACATAGAGAGACTGAGTCATAGGAATCCTTGAAGCTTTTACCTTGTGCTTTTGGAACCCAGGTGCCACCCAGCAAGTATGTTCTAGAGAAGCGCAAATGAGGAGGAACTGAGGAACCTGCCTAAGAGTCCTTGCTAAGCTCCCAAAAGATAGCCAGCACCAACAGGCTGACAATGACATTTAACACATTCCCAGCTGAACCCCAGACAGTATGGAGCAAAGATGAGCTGCCTTGCTTGAATTCCCACTTGAATTCTGGACCTTCAAAAACATGAGAGTTTGAAGCCACTAGCATTTGGGACGGTTTGTTACGTAACAATGAATGACCAGAACACAGGTGCTTGTTTATGTGAATGATGTTCCCTGCATGTGTCCCACACACGACACCTGGCTTGTGGTGTGCTGTGGGTTTGCGGTCCTATTTCTTGAGGCTCCTGTTTTCTGGAGGGATCTGGGACAAGGCCTAAGACCGATGGCTGGCTTCCCGGCCAGTGGGGAGATTTTCCATCTCTCATTCACAGACTGTGCTGAGCTTCGCCAGCTCCCGGCTTATTTCGGGAGCCCAGTTTTGTGCTCCAGAGCTGCATCTTGACTTCCCCACAGGAGAGTGAAAACACCACCCCTAAATATTGCATCTTGATCCCCACAATGTCCTGCAGAGCTTCAACTCCTAGAGCCTTCCCACCTAATCATTTGCTTTTCATTTCTGACACGTAGAAATTTCACTTTCTACTTTTGAGCTAAACTATTTTTTTTTTTTTGAATATTTTTTTTTCCTAGAATTTCTAATTTGGAGTGAGGTATGAGGATGGGCTAGAAAGGAAGAATTCCAGAGGCTGCTCCATCTGACTTTTTAACTTGAATTCCCCATCTTCTCTTTAGAATATTTTTGTGTATTTTCCCCTTACACCACAAGACTGTGCTATCAAAACCATGAGTATGCTGATTCTTATTAAAGACACAGACTCATTAAGAAAAGTGAGATTATGTTCTCGGTTTCCAAATTATTAAATTCACAGTTGTATTCTATTGTTCCACCAGGCTGGATCTGACAATTGAAATTCTGTTTGCTGTGGGAACCAGCATTGATGGCTACTGATCAGGTGGTACCACCCTACCCAGTCTGTATCCTTCTTAACAACCACCAAAGAGCTGTGTCCTTAAGACCATGCCCACTGGTAATCCATGTCCACCAGATGACAGCCAATGGGGTCAGGCAGCTCATGTGGATCTCCTAGATAAGGTAGAGGATTTTCTCCAGTTAGATCTTAATAAAACTAGCAGATGGGAATTCAAGCTGTTACCATTCAGCAAGAGAATTAATGTACTGAAATGTAGCCTTTTGACAGATACCCAAATGAGTATAAGGCTATCAGGGCAAGTAAATGGAGAAAAAATAATTATGGAAGGAGGGAAACAGGAGACAGAACTGAGATGGTTACATAAGCCCATCGAGAAATGAATAAAGGACTTTTCTAAAAGTAATTAAGTCTCCTTAAAGTTGTAAGTTTTATTTTGGTTTATAAGGGTAAAAATGTCTATTTAGGTAGCTCCTCTGTTCAAGGAGTTCAGTGATGACCCAGTGTCCTAATTCATTACGCTCTAACTCCTGGTCCTACATCTTGGAGGCTTCTACAGTTTGGCCTTAACCTACTCCTATAGCCATGGGTTTTAACTTTGGTAGCATTCTTGAATCATTGGGAAACTTTGTAAATGATAGATGCCTTTGCAACTATACAAAAATAGATGGAACATTGTAACTAACTGCACGCTAATTATACCATTGCATTTATATTATTATCCCCATCACCTACCTAGCTTCCATAATAAAGCGGATTTGAATTTTGAAAAAAAAAAATCACTTTGGCTACAGGGTGAAAAAGGATTTAAGAACACAACAAGGAAAACATGACAAATGGAAAAGTAGAGCGGAAAAGTCAAGAGAATCCTATAGTTGGGTAGTTACAGTCTTTGACAATTAATGAAATTAATATTCCTTAAATATATGCCATGTGTCAGACCTCTGCTGTGTGCTGAGTGCAAGGGGAAAGGGAGTGAATAAAAGCAGAAATAAACAAAACAAAACATCGTCCTTGATCTCCAGTGGTTCACAGTGGGAGAGAGAACATAAACAAGCAGCAGTAATACAGGCACCTGTGAAAGCTGCAATGGCATGGAGCAGTGCAAATCAGTTATCGTGAGGAAACAGAGCAGATCATGTGGAGAGTATTTGTGGAGCAATTAATGGGATAAATAATTAGGATAAAAATAATTAATGTGGATGCCGGGGTCCCACCCCCACAGAATTTGATTGAATTCGTCCCAGCAAGACCTGGGCATCTTTTGCAAACTTTGGCAAATCTCCTTCATTGATTCAGATGGGTAGCTGGTGCTGAGAAGTGCTGCCATATGGTCAGTTTTTCCACCACTTCCAGCCAGCTGTGGGGCAATGGAAAGAACAATCCCCTAGGAAGCCTGGGCCCCAGTCTCAATCTCCCAAACAGTGACAGCAGGGAACAAAGGCTAATGTTTTCTGAGCAGGCCCTGTACTAGGCATTTCATGTTTCTCAGTGTTTCTCAACCCTGGCTGCAGATTAAAATTACATGGGAAGCTCTGAAAAAATACTGATGTCTTGGTTTGGCCCCAGACTAATTAAATCAGAATCTTTGATGTGAGGCCTGGGTGTTAGCGTGTGTGTGTGTGTGTGTGTGTGTGTGTGTGTGTGTATTTTAACTGCTCTTGCAGTTGGTTTTTATAAGCATGGATGATTGAGAACCGCTAGCCTTGGACTCTGCAGGGTTCTCTAGCGCTTGTATTTGTGAACCTACTCTTTTATGGAGTCTCTGTTCTCTAGTCAAGCAAGCCCGTTTGCCGTTTTCTGAAAATGCCGCGTACCTCTTGGCACCCTGTTTGCTAGGTTAGAATGGCCTCCCCACCCATCTCTTTGGGAAACCTACCCATCATTAAGATCCATCACTTCCAGAAAGGCCTTGCTGAATTCTCTCATGTGCAATATGATGCCTTATCAGGATTAACTTTCACTTTCTTTGACATCCTTCTTAGTTCTTGCTTTTATGAATATTTTTCTTATGACCTTTTCCTTCTGTCTTGTGCCATTTCAATTTATAACTTCGATGTGTCTTTTCTGCTATGTAAAGGACCCTAGTGAAAGACTATTTTTCCTACAAATATTTCTCTACAAATATTTTCCTACAAATATTTCCCCAGTGTGCCTAGCAGAGTGCCTTGTGTGCAACAGATTCCCAATTAGTATTTGCTCATTGAGTCATGCCACAGACCGAGGATAGTTTCTCCATTATCCAACATCAGGCCAGATGTAAAGGTCTGTCTTTCTCTTACTGGCTGGGGTACTTCTTTTCAAACTTTTAATCATTCATGCCCTTTGATAATCTAATACAGAAAGTTCAAAGGGCACTTCAATCACTAATAGAATTGAGTAACAGATAATTCACTCATAGTGATGCCTGTCCTCCCTTCCTCAGCTTTCTCTCTTTTCCCTGCAGAGGGGCGATTGTATATTTGCTCTTAGGAACTTGAGGTGAAGGTCAAAAAAATTGGGAATAATCTAATCATCCTTCCTCTATAAACCTGCCAAAGTTATCAAGTTGTCAGAAAGTAGCCTTTCTAGATGTTCCAAGTAGGAAGGGTTTTAGATAGAGGGAATTGGAGACTGAAGAGTGTTCAAGAAGAGAAGGTCACGGGAGTTAAGGATTGAGTTTATAAAGTCAGCAAGAGCCTGAATGGCTAGAAAGCTACGGCAAGTGTCCTCAGCACCAAAACAGGTGGCTTATAGGAACTCACTCAAGAGTCTCTGAAAACCTTAGGAATCTCTAGAAGCACCAGGAAGTCAGCTGATTGCCAGAAGCTGGCCCAGAAGGTGCTGCTAATCTCATGTTTGCCATCTGCCCATGTGCTGTTAGCCCTGCCACCAGAGAATAATGGTTTCCCCTTCTTTCCTATCTTCCGAACCTCATGCTGCACCCCTCAGTGGTAGAACCTGACCTGGGAGCAAATGGGAAAAATAATTCTGAGAAATGCAGGCTTCTCTCCTGTGAAGCGCAGGAATATCTAGAGAGGGGTAAGAATGATGTTGCATCAAGAACAGACAATCTGGCAAAACTGACCCAAGGTAAGTCAAGAAAAGCTTATTTTAAGGAAAACTTATGGAAAACAGAAAAAAGAGGAAAAATGAAAAAATGTAAGTAGGAAAAGGAAAGAAAGTCCAAGAAAAAATTTCTCCTGAAAAGACTTCCAGAGCAAGCAGGAAGATGTCTCCAAGAAGGCCTGCAAGAGACCTACTGGTTGGCCTTCCCATGGGAAATTTGCCAGGGCCTATGGGTAGTTTTGTCCTCAGCATGGAGGGTCTAGAAAACGAGCTTCCAATCTGGCCCTCCTGCTATGCCTCCTCTCAAAGCCCCACACAGTTTCCTGATAACAGTCTATTTGAGGGACTGAAGCAGTCATTGGAAAATTGCTTCAGGATTATAGAGGCAGAGCAAGAAGGGATGACTGGTCTTGGAGGCTCTTCGCACCTCTTTGACCAGCGTGTGTTTAATCTCTGCCATCTCAGCTAGGCTGAGGCTATGCAGGGCAGGATCGCTGTCGTTTTTGCTTGTTACCTGATCCCTGGCACTTAACACAAGCTTGATGCTCAAAGGGTTTTGGCTGGTTGAATGAATATGTAATCAAGGACAGATGAGGGATCGCTGATTCAAAGGACAGAATACCACATTAGTGACCTGATTAAGTGCCTCTCTCTCTTGACCAGTAGTGGTAACTTGATTCCACAATTTCTTTTTATTAAAAAAAAATTCAGAATGTTAGTCTCTTTGAATTTTATATATCTATTATCTCTATTTGTGCATATGAAAATATAGATATATAGGTATCTATATATGAAATATGTATATGTATATACAATATACAATATATGTACTATATTTCTGTATATATTATATATACAGATGATATAGATACAGATCTGAGTAATGATGATATATTATAGAGGATATGTTATAATGTATATTATGTAAAACTGTAACATACTATATATTGTATTACATATTTAGAGGATTTAGTATCACTGCTTAAGCTACAGTAAAATAGCCATTTCAGTGGGTCCAGAAGACTCTCGTCTTTTCCCATCATGGATTGGTTTACTAAATTTAATTTTAAAAGAGAACCTTCTTTTCCTCACCCTTGTGTCTTGGGGTAGAGGCTTCCTGAAGGCCCACCAGGATTTCCTACATGCAGACACAAAGATGCTCCACTAAAGCCACACCCCGCACCTGCTTTCCTCCAGCACCACTTTGCTAGGTGTCCTTCATAAGGTTTATGTCCCTTTCCACAGCTTGCCTTTGTTGCACAAACCCTCCTGGAGAATTAGACCAAGCTCCTCAATGTCCTATTGACTGATTGATTGATCAACTGATAGAGAAAGACCAAAACTTCAAAACTGGAGTGCTAAGCTAGTGCTAGCTAATAATTTGCTGCGCATCAGCTGGGGTAGGGATTGTTCTTCCTTGTCTCCCTGGCTTTTTTTACGCTGTGACCTCTACTTGGACTATTATGGAACCCTCACTCCACCTACTTCCTGTCTATTTCATTCTCTCCATTTTTCTGGGAGTGGTTCATGGTATTCCACGGAAGCCTTCTTAAACCACTTTGCACTACTTTTTCTCTTTTACTCAAATCTGCTTGTTACATTCAGCAATACAAGTAATTTTAATGCTAATTATATTTCATTGAATCCCTTTAACAGTGTATGTGATAATAAATTCTTAAGGTAAAGAAACATGTCACTTATTTTTGCATATTTCTCATAGTGCTTAGTAGAGTATTAGGACCTAAGTATTTTTATATTCATTTTTCACTCATTCATTTGCTCACTCATTTCTTCAACAAATATTTATTAAATAACTGCTGTTCTAAGTTATTGGAGAATAAAGACTAAAACAAAGATCCCTGTCTTCTAGGGAGAGTAGGCAGACAATAATAAACTCAGTAAATAAATTATAATATTGTAGAATGTGACAATAACGGTAAAAAAGAAAGGAAAATAGAGCAGAGTAAAGGAAGTCAGGAATGCTGGGGTCTGGCGCTGGCAGGAGGTATTAATTAGGTTGGTCAAGGAAAGCCTCATATAAATCTGAATTTGAATAAAGATTTGAAGGACATGAGGGAGTGAGCCATGCAGATTATCTGGAGGAAGCTCTCCAGGCAGGAGGAACAGCATGTGCAAAGGCCCTGAGGCAGGACTGTGCCTGGCATGTTAAAAGAACAGCAAGGGGTCCTTTGGGCTGGAGTGTAGTGAACGAGGGGGTAGAGTAGTAGAAGAGGAAGTCAGAGAGGCAAAGGAAAGGCCAGACCATGTAGTCTTGACAACCTCTATAAAGCCTTTTGGATTTTACACCAACTAGAATGAGGAGTCATAGGAGGGAGGTGGGCAGAGGCATGAGCTGATCTGATTTTCATATCAAAAGGGCCTTTTAGGTTGCAGAGTTGAAAATCATCTGGAGGTCAGCAAATTTTTCTTTAAAGGGTCAGATAGTAAATATTATAGGCTTTGCGGGCTGTACAATCTCTGCTACATCTATTTTTGCACAAAAGCAGCCATACACAACACATAAACAAATGGGCCTGGCTATGTTCAAATAAAACTTTATTTACGAAAACAGACGGCTGGCCAGATTTGGCTTGTGGGTCATAGTTTGCTACCCTTGGCACAAGCTATAAGGCAAATATAGAAGCAGGAAGACCTGCTAGGAGGATTCCAAAGCTTTCCAAGCAAGAGACGATGGTCACTCAGGCCACAGTGGAAGTAACAGAAATGGCAAAAAGCGGTTGAGTTTCAGTTTAGTTTTACTTTCTTTAATTCAGATGATTTCCTGATGAATCGATTGTGCAGTGTGAGAAAAGGAAAGAGGTCTAGGATGGTTTCATGTTTATCCTGGGCAACTGCAAAGATGTGATGTGTTGGCATCAACTGAGACTGGAAAACTGTGCATAAAGAGGGGACTTTTAGACATAGTGTGTAAGCAGTGAGCATATGAGTTCGGATGGAGGGCCCTGAGCTGGCTGGCCTAAACAGCATCTTACAACAACACAGTTTTAACACAAGTCTTGATTCCTCAAATTTTGAAACAATGACCAAATTGTACGAAAGCCTTGATAATTAAGGAGGATGCAATGAGAGATTATTGTGGAGGAAGAAGTGGATCGTAGACCATGTCTAGCTGCTGTCTGTACAACAATGACCACACTGTTACTGCCCAGGAACAGTGAGCCAAAGAAAATGGAATTGAAAGTCCCTGGAAGTTGTAAAACTTCTCCTAATGATTAAAATTAGGAACAGGCAATAGGTATTAACATTATGAGTTTCTGGCAGAGTTCACCCAGCGAATGGAGTCGGCGATCGCTGAGCCAAGGCACACCTGCGCAGGAGGAGGCTGCAGTGCTTATATTTTCACTCTCCTCCTGGGATCTGAAAAGTGTGGCCCCAAGGACTGCTGACAAGCTGCAGAGGCTGTTGAATTCTCAAAGGTGTCTTGAACAGATGCTTGGTGGCTCTTAAACCTCTTTAGAGGAAAACAAATACCTGTCACTCCTGGTTCCTCGTTCCTGTATCCCTCACAGGCAGGATGGCAGAAGGCAGATCAAGCTGGTTATAATTCAGCTGGAAGAGTGTGGCAGGCTACTTACTCTCTCTAAGCTTCATTATCATCATCTGGAAGATGGGAATATTAACCTCATAAGGCTGGTGTAAGGATGAAAGTGAGGATGATATTTATAAATATCATGAAGTTAGTGCTCACCACTCATCTTTCTATGAGAATATCAGGGAGAGAAACACATTGCAGTTTACTTGATCTGTGCAAGTCCCCCTGAACTGAATGGAATAGGCTAAATTTATAACTTTATAAAATTACTTTTCTCAGTGTTACAGTGTTTTCAATCTTCAAAGATCTTCAAAAGGCTTCTGAATCATGGGCAGAGGCATATTCTGCCCTGCTCTGGAGTCCAGGCACTGACTGCCCAGCTCAGCGAGTCCTGAAGCCCTGAGAAACACTGTATTTTGACTTCTTCTAACTATAAGCTCCTCCTGCATGTTAGGAACTCTGTCTTTTTTCCTCATAGCGGAAGTCACTGGAATTACTTCCCAAGCATCTATTCCTCCTTCTTTTGTTAAGCACCCAGGCTATTAATTCAAGAGTCCATTCCACTTAGTCAGCCCAATGTTTGGGGGCAAACTGGATCTCTAAGAGTGGGGCATTTGTCTTTAGCCTTAACTCATCAGTGTGACCCATGTCTTGTTCACATGGATTAGTTCAAATATAAGCATAGAACTCAAGTCAGTTAAACACATGGACAGGTTTGTGAGTCCTGCTTGGAAGAGTTTCTGCCTACACATCGAAGAAAGCTTCTAGAAGTCATAGCCTATGCATGTGGATAGAGTTCCCTGGAAATTATTAGTAGGCATCTGTTATGGGTTGAATTGTGTCCTTCCAAAATCATATGTTGAAATCCTAACACAACAGCTTGATCAAAGACTTCTAGCTTATAGAATTGTGAGAAAATACATTTATGTTATTGAAGCCACCCAGTCTTTGGTATTTGTTATGGCAGCCCTGGTAGACTAATTGGTATCAGGATGTAGAGCAAGGCTTAGGCTGAGGCTCCTTTCTGCCTTCTACCATTTCTGGATTGCTATGGCAAATCATGCTTAAAGCCCACTCTACCACTGAACTTTACATGACAGAAGAAAAATTATCCCCTTTATTGCTTTATTGTTTGAGCTGTAACTGATAACCGAATACATGAGGGTATTTAGCACCTAGACTCATGCCTCATCACAGTAAGTGCTTACTACCCTTTGTTGAATAAGTAAAGCAAGGAAGGAATTAGTAAGCAAAGTATGGAACTGTAGTATTAATATGTTGACTTGGGAAACTGAGACAGCAGAGCAGCAGGAGAATGAGAGTCAACCTGTTACTACACTCTATCGATCACATTTCTTCTGCATGGGCCAGAAGTCAGATATTTCTGTTATTAAGTGATGAAGCTAATTCATAAAGGTGACTGGCACGCATTACAATAAAAGTTGTGGAATTGGTAGACTTTTGAAAATGTAAGAGTTCCCCTCAACTTTTACAGCTGGAAATTTCTAATTAGAAGCAAAGGACCATTAGAACTAGATTGCTTCCAGTCCCCTGAGGATCGTGGAGATAACCCCTTACTTTTAGAGGAGAGAAAATAAAGGCTTACCAAGGTTAAGTGCTTTTCCCAGGTCTAATGATGTGCTAATGGTGGAGAAAAAGTGGGAACATAAAGAAACCCCATTTTTCTGAAGAAGAAAAAGCTTTACTAGGAGAACAGTTCATTCCTTTTAGTTAAACTAGTCCCATAGAGATAGGACAATGCCTTTCTTTTCCTGATTGAGAGAAACTGATTTTCTTTATGAACAGAGACCATCTCTTCTCAGAAGAGGAAACACTGATGGCATTGTGCAGCTACTGTAGGGATAATCTAAATAAAAGGTGCGTGCATTTATTCAGATGTTGGCCAGTTAAGCAACTTTTGGTGGAGCGAGTGAGTCATATGGCAGAGAAATGTCCTGGCATAAAGAAAGTAAAAAAGAGCACAAAAAGAATATATATTCAAAAAAAGTTAGTTTAGGAAAAACACAGTTAAATTTTACGCAGTATCTGTTTTGTGTTCTTTTTACGTTTTTGGAAACACTTTGACATTATGGGATAAAAGGTGAAAGACGGGATAATGAGACGTTAGATAAGTTGTGAGAAGGAAAATACTGAGAAGCTGACAGAAATAAAAAGGCACTAGATAATATAAAGAAAGAATGTTTTGAAACTTATCATAGGCACAGCAACTTTTAAGATATTTTAGTAACAATAAAAAGTAGAGTTAACACTGCCAATAATTGAATCGAAATAAAATCATTGATTAGAAAAGTTTAAATAATTCTTCCAAACGTAGAGGTATAGGACAAAGATATTTAAATGATGGTAGAAAAATAGTATAATTACTAATGTGTGACTAGTAAGTCTTCCTGAAGATAAGGTAAAAAAAAATGGAAGATGGTTTATATTCAGACATAAGCAAAATCATCTAGGAAATCACTTTAATCTATGGATCAAAATATCAAATGGGTAAGAAATATATGAAAATAGAGACAATTCGGAGACCATAATTAATAAGGCAACTTTAAAAAGATAAGTACAAAGAAAACATTGAGAAACTGAATATATAGACACAATGGCCAGACTATATAAAAATAGAACTCTGATGCACAACTTGCAGAAACTAGCTCAGGAAGTGAAACTACTGTTTATAGGAACCAGTCTAGGAAGCTGTGATCTGAGAGGTCAACATAGATGCTGCTTTATCAATGAAGGCAGGCCCTAAGGTTAAGGAAACAAAAATTACTTATAGGTTGAGGGCATGGCTAGTATGAAAAATATCTAAATTCCTACAGCTCCAAGGAAAAACACACCCTTGCTAACTTCCCTAACAATGGGGGGTTATCAGGCTTATGTATAATCCAGACCACTACAACTCTGATTAGACAGAGGACCAGCCTTACAAAAATATTCTTTACTGATAAGCTATTGCAAACCTTAAGCCAGTTTCAGCCAGTTTATAAAGGCTGTGCACAAGTTGTCTTTGTGTCCAGTAATCCACAACCTTTTTGACACCAGGGACCGTTTTCATGGAAGACAATTTTTCCAAGGACCATGGGGCAGTGGGAGGGGTGGTTTCGGGATGATTCAAGTGTATTACATGTATTGTGCACTTTACTTTTATTATTATCACATTGTAACATATAATGAAATAATTGTACAACTCACCATATGTTGGGGACCCCTGCTATAGTTCACCTTTTGATGGAAAGAGCCAAATTCCACCTCATTTTAATGCTAAAACCCTACTCCCAAGTGAATATGGGATGTATGTTATATACATGCTTGCCCATTGCACATGCATTCAACTCCCTTCATAATTATATGCAATTCTTCTCCAAAACCTGCTGAATATGTATGATATCAGCCCAGTGAGGAATAGTGCCTTCTTCAAAGAGAGAGCACCTCTGGACCATGCTGGAGACTCTCTCTTCCCAATTTGCAAACCAATATTGCCAATAAAGCTTTTCTTTCTACTATGTAGCCATCCTGGTGGTCTTTTGGATGACAAAGCCAAACAATACCACTACTAGCATTTGCCCCCAAACATCCAGAACTTGATTAATGATGGATAACTTCTTTCATTTTTTTTCCTTGCTTCCAACTTAAGACCAACAAGAGAGTTAAATATGTATTCCTAACCCATCGCATAGGATGCTGTGCTCTGCTTAGCCTGTCTACAGCTTCCCCAGGCCAACAGCCTCCAGCCAGGGCACACCTGAAACCTTCACTTTCTTTTTTCCTCTGTAAAACTTTCCAACTCCTCTCCTTGCCTTTGAGTCTCTATCAACACAGGTGATGGTGACTAACTCCCTTCCTATCACAATATCTGAGTAAATAAATAGCTGTTGCTCATTCTCATTTGGGTGGTCTTCGTTTAATTCTACAACATAAATTATGTCTTTTTTTTTAGTATATAGTAAATATTTTTTCAAGATAATGATTACATTTTGCACCTCAAAGACCCATTTCATAAGTTTCAAAGAGCAGAATTCTTTCCAAAAATATTCTTTGGCTATAAGGCAATAAAATTAAATGTAAATTACAAAATGTTGAAGAAAAATAAAGTCACCTAGAAATTATAAACAACAACAAAAGCTATTAAGTGGTTATCTTGTGAAAGAGGAACTACTTTAACACTAAAATATTTACAAAATAAAAACAATAACATTGCATATAAAATGTATGAATTAAAAAAATTCATAGGCTTCAATGTTTTCATTATGAGTAAGAATTAAACTAAATAAATGAATTGAGCGTGTAACTCAAAATCCAGGGAAAAAATTAATGAAATCCACAGAGGAAAGTGGTAGTGAACTTCACTCATGGCCTTGGACACCTCACTCCTGGCCTCACCTCCCTTGCTGAAACTCTGTCTATTTTCTCTACTCTCAGGTAATATATAGAAGTGATGCAAGGGTAGAGAATTCCTGCATTCATTAGTAAATTACCCTCCAGAAAATGCTTTGAGGCAATGCTAATTTCCTTTTGCAATATGATTTGGCCCTACCAGAAAAAGGAAATTATTTGAATGTGTGCCAAAAAATATGTTTTCTCTCTTTCCTTTGTTGAGCACTCAATGGGATTTATTCTCATTAGTTTCCCTTCTTTATTGCATTTGAATAAAACAGACAAGTTAGTCTTGAAGATGATAAATGACTAATAAATTTTAATTGGCACTTTAGCTCATAAAATATAAACAGTCATTAAATTCATCCATAAAATTGTTAGCATGAAAGTGCTAAAAGTTGCAGAATGTGCCAAAATCGTGGCTTCAAGATTTGTTTTCTTCCCAACCTCAAGATTAACCCTTCTGCCAGAAGTCCCAGTGGAATATATAGGCAGGAAATAGTTAACATTTTTTTGAAGGGGTCAGAATTGTAAAGAGGAAGGAATTGAAGAAGAGGAAGGTAAGTTTAAACATGGAAGAAAAATATTAAAACACTTCCTCCAAATGTTCTGCTAAGTGATAGGTTCTCTCTTTTCACAAATACGTGAGTGCTGCTATAGGCTCTCTGGGGGAAAGAAGACAATTAGGCATGGATTCTTCTCTGATGCTAGAGTGGAAGAAAATGTTCCTTGTAAAAATAAGCAAATTGCAAGGGAGTAGGTGGTTAAGTATCATTGAGGAAGGAACAGAGATCTCTGCCCTCAAGGAACTAATTATGATTCTATAACTGTTGAAAATCAATGAGGCTTTTGTTTCAGGAATCTTTTTAACAAAAATCTTTTTAAACAAAACTCATGTCTATGCTGACAGCATCTAGAAGATTTGTCCCATGGCATTTCCCATCATCGTTTAGATGTGGGTGACCTAAAAGGACATTAGACAATTCGAAAGCCACAAAAGTATCTTTCTCAGATGCAGTAAGTCCACTTCTACAAACCTTCCCTAAGTAATTAATACAGAATACTCACAAAGATTTAATTGTGAGAATGTTCATTGCAGAATCGCTGAAAATTAGCCTAAAATTGAGTGGGGGAAATGTAAACAGCCAGCAATAGGAATTTATCTACATAATGGAACGATCATCACAGCAGTGTATGGAGAATGTACAAAGCACGGCCTGCCAAGATAATAGGTCGTTAGGTGAGAACACGGCACTGTGAGGGAAACATTCTCAAAGCAGGGGAACAGTAGACAGACATGATTTGTTGTCTAAATGTCTCAGTTCTCAATGGAAGTAAAAGTATGGAAGACAAGCTATGCCAGAGACTGCTGCTTAACTCAATTCCCTCCTTCTTCCTTAGGAAAATCAACCTTATTTATGCTGGCCAATGGGCCCAGGTTGAAAGATAAATAAATGAATGAATGAAAACATTTCCCAGCCTTTTCTTTAGAGATTGCTAATGAGATGAAAGGAACAATTAACAGGAGGGAATTCTAGGAATGCCAATTAAGAGGAGGGCAAACAGCTGGCATGAGCTCCTCTGTCCTTCCTGCCTCTTCCTTCCATTCAGGATGATGGCCAGAGTTCTAGCAGCCATCTCTGAACCAGGAGCCATGAGTACTTTGAGGATGAAAGTCTTTTAATAGGGTAGAAACGTAGAGGGGTATGGGTTTCTAATGATAAGGAAACACAGTATGAGCCCTGGATTACCTACCTCGGGACTTCATATATAATAAAAATAAATCTGTATAAACTTAAGCCGGCATTATCTGGATTTTATGTACCGTGTTTCCCGAAAATAAAACCTGCCCGAAAATAAGAAAGCCCTAGCAGGATTTCTAAGCATTTGCGGAATAGAAGCCCTACCCTAAAAATAAGACCTAGTGATGGCCGTGGCTATGCAGTATATCTGCACAACCCATGCATTTCGTTGTGGAGCGGGAAAGAAGACGAGCAGCCCTTCTCATCTGCCCCATGAGAGCTCTATTGCTCAACATGAGAGATTGGGGTCAATGGTTCTAAAGGAAATAGAGTCACAAGAAATTCAGGATGGAATTCAGGGTTTGGAGAGTGATGATGATGTTCCAGAAGAAGATGACTTAACTATATTTGAATAAACGTAGATTGTTGTACCATACTTAAAAAAAATAACACACCCCCTGAAAATAAGCCCTAGCGTGTCTTCTTGAGGAAAAATAAATATAAGACCCTGTCTTATTTTGGGGGAAACACGGTATGTGCAGTTGAATCTAATTCCAACTGATTCATCAACTAAATAAATAAAAAATCAAATGGAAATCAAAGTGATCCTTAAAGAATCACTCAGGGTTACTGGTCCATAAGTAGGAAGCTGTTTTCAAGATGTGGGTCATGATGAACAATATTATTTAATGATGAACATTAGTATTGCCTTACTCAACAATGTCTGTTAGCATTTACTTTTCTCCCTCAGAAGAGCCAGGTAGAACACCTCCGAATTTGGTTTTCCAAATATTTGTGCCATTGACGATGTCAATTGAATCTCATAATTTAAGAATGTGGGAGAGGAGAGATTTTCCCTCTATCGTCCTAGATTTGATGGCTGGGTCCATGAAATAAACTGACACTAGGCAGACTAACAGGAGAAAAGGTATACAGATTTATTAATTTTTAATATTATGTGCAGGGGCATCAAGCAGAAAATGCATATCCCTAAAATTGGTGAGATTTGAGGGCTTATACACTGTCTTAATAGGGGAATGGGAGGGGTAATGTAGGTCACTTAGGAGAAAGTAAATGATTATGTTTTAGAAAACATAAATGCATCCTTAGAAGAATAGGTGAGAGATATAATAGTTTATAAAAAATTTTATCTGGGTGTGGTATTGATTTCTAGTCTCCTCTCTTGTGATAATTGTCAATCTTCCCTGGTTAATAAAACCCCCAGGGAGAGAATTTATGACAACTGAGTTCCTTTTGGAGGATCTGTCTTTAGGCAGGTAAGAATAGTTCAGAGAAAACCTCTCTCTGCAGTTGCTATTTTTCAAGTGCTTTCGGCTCAAAATAATCAATATACCAAAGCGGCATATTTGGGGACGGAATGTCCTGAACTCTTTCAAGAATGTTATATGAAAAAGTTTGGTTATCATTTGAAGCAACACTCGAGAGCCAAAGACACACCTAAGCAGTGTTAATTGTCCTGAATAAAAGAGCAAAGTAGGTGAGGAGGATTGCAATGAAATTTAGGCCTTTTGTTCACTCTTTAGCAAGTTACTCAAAGGGGTTTAAATTAATTGTTTTTACAATGAATGAAACAACCACAGCAGTAGCATTCACAACTGGCATTTACTGAACAATAATGTGCTTCTCACTGTACTAGGCACTTATATGTATTATCTCATTTAACCCACGCCACAACTCTAAGAGCTATCCCCACTATTTGGATTGGGATACTTATATTCAGAGAATTTGTCACTTTTCCAAAGCCACAGAGCTATGTAGCAGAATTGCTAAGATTCAAACTCAAGTATGAATAACCTAAAACACTGGCAGAGCAAAACGTTCATCCAAAGAGGCAAGTTTGTGGAATTTTTTGTGTATTTTAAAGAGTGATTTAGTTCATTCGTTTATAGACTAGGCATTCTTATGCATGTGAAATGATATCTCAGCAATGTTTTCATTTTCATTTCCCTAATGACTAGCAACTATTGAGCATCTTGTCATGTGCTTATTGGTCATTTGTGTATCTTCTTTGGAAAAATGTGAGGATTAAGTCTCTATGTAAGAATTAAATGAGGTAATCCACATAAAGCATTTAGCACAAAGCCTGGTACATGGTAAGCACTTCATAGAGCTTAGCTTCTATTATTATGGCCCTGTTTGCTAGTGACTTTACCTGTCACCCTACTTTGGCTACCCAGCACGATGACTACACTGAATTACACCATCTCTGCAATACTCATCTGTGGACACCTTGCTTCCTGAACACATCCTTCCTTCCTTCCAGTTCTGTGGTTCAGGTGCTCTCCTGATACCCACCTTATACCTTTATGAAGACCTCTGATTCCTTGGCCTTTTACTGTCTCTATGTCTTTCTGATTGTTCCTGCTTTCATTTCTTTCTTTAGCTATGGTCTCTGTGGTTCAACACTTGCTTTGCCTTCTTGACAACAAGGTTAATTTTCTTGCCTTACTGTGTTCCCATGTTACCTCCAAAACCTGGTCATGGATTAATTTCCATATGTGTTTTCTTATTTCCTTCACCTTGGGTGGCTTTTGCAATAACCCACATAAAAGGCAATAATGGCCTGAACAAAGCTAGCAGGAAGTAGAGCCTGAACTTCTTAGCAAGGACTATGAAGCTCCTCTTATCACTGCCCTCCACCCCCAACTCTGGCTGCTGCTACCTCTCCTCTGGCACCTCTGTCCCCTAGCTGTGTGCCACCCAACCTGATGCACGTAGCTCTTTCCACCTGTTATGGGCTGAATGTTTGTGTTGCCCTCAAATTCATATGTTGAATTCCTAACCCCACGGTGTGATTGTATTTGAAGACAGGACTCCTATGGAGGCAATTAAGGTTAAATGAGATTATGAGTAGGGCCCTGATTTGATAGCATTAGTGTCCTTATAAGAAAAGACACCAAAGAGCTCACCATTTCTCTCTCTGTGCAGAGGCATCATGGAAAGGCGAAAGGAGGACACAGCGAGAAGGCATCTTCTGCAATCCAGGAAGAGAGGCCTCCACCAGAACCTGATCCTGCTGGTGCCCTAGGGTTGGACTTCCAGCCTCCAGGACTATTAGGAAGTAAGTTTCTGTTGTCTAAACCACCCAACCTGTCATATTTTGGCATGGCAGTCCCTCATCATAAAATATCTCCCTTTTTGATGCCAAGAGGAAAACGCCTATAAAATCATAGCTATATTTACGTAAGCATATTAGCATTACAGGGAAACACTAATAAAAACAGCATCTTTAGGTGAGAACAACCCATCCATGCTAACTAAGCTTAAGCCAGTAGCCTCTGTTTTAATATCATTTTTACAGGCCCAGTATCTTGTCAGTGTTTTTCATTTCCCACTCATATAGAGAAACTCAATATATGGTCTGCTGATGGAAGAATTCTGATGATAAGCAGATATGAGTGTCTGCTGACCTTGACTTTTCTCCTTGATCTAGGTGGTCATCTGACAATCATGAAGATTATCAGGTTGGGCTTTCTATCCTTTGGAAAATTTCCTTTATATTTTCATTCCCACTTTTAGGGTCTCGGAGGCATATAATGGTTCATATTTCTAAAAAATAATAATAATAATAAAAATACTAGAGAAGAAAGTCCTAACATAATATCTTCTTTGGACAGAGTGAATTCTAAAACTTTTTCAAACGTGATTTTTCTAAACCTTTGTAAATGTTAAGCTCTCCAACCTCTTGCCCTCAATTCCCACAACTCACCACAAAAGATTACTATTCCACCTCACAGACTGAAGGTGGGATTCATACTTTAGAGATGGGTTGGAGTTTTATGTGGCATAAGCTTTCAAACCCTGCTTTTTAAATTGCATATAGCAGTGGTTATAAAAAAGTGACCCTTCAGCCAAATCTGGTCTGCATGTATGGTTTGTTTCATTGGCACAGCGTTTGACAAAAATTGAGTTTGACTGTCTTTAGGCAGGGCACTCGTTCTCTAGTTTATCTCGGTTTTCATTTCACTTGTCTGTTCCCGGTGGGTCTTTTATACATTTACATTATCTGCTTGGTTCCTGAAGGCATTTGAGATTGCAACCCCAGCTCTGTATTGATGTGATGTATTGCGTAAGTAAACTTTTTATTAAATAAACTACATAGAGAAAAGTGCACAGAATCATGAGCATATAGTTTGGTGAATTTTTATAAGGGGAGTATACTCAAATAACTACAAGAAAAGTCAATAAATAGAACATGACTAGGTTTAGAAGCTAGTCCCATTGGTGTCCCTTCGAAGCAAATGCTAAGACATTGGTCAGGCTTCAAGAAGCACAGTGAATACACAAACTTTTGGTATATACAGCTTCATTGGCTTATCTTTCAGTTTGTGTTTTCTTGTTTTATTATTTTTAATCACTTTACTATTCTTTTGCTTTCCTTTTTTTTTTTTTTTTTTTTTTTGAGACAGAGTCTCGCTTTGTTGCCCAGGCTAGAGTGAGTGCTGTGGCGTCAGCCTAGCTCACAGCAACCTCAAACTCCTGGGCTCAAGCAATCCTGCTGCCTCAGCCTCCCAAGTAGCTGGGACTACAGGCATGTGCCACCATGCCAGGCTAATTTTTTTTTCTATATATATATTAGTTGGCCAATTAATTTCTTTGTATTTTTATAGTAGAGATGGGGTCTCGCTCAGGCTGGTTTTGAACTCCTGACCTTGAGCAATCCGCCCGCCTCGGCCTCCCAGAGTGCTAAGATTACAGGCGTGAGCCACCGCGCCCGGCCCCTGCTTTCCTTTTAATTGTAAACTTTCTACATCATTATATTTAAGGTATACATTTTCTATAAATAGAATAAAATAGGTAATTTTAAAGTCTACTCTGACAATTTTGTTATTTTAATTGGAATATTTAGTCTATTTATAATTAATGCAATTACTAATATATTTGAGATTAAATGTACTAGCCTATTTGTGTTACCTACTCCAAAAATTCTAACATTTTTTCTCTCTTATCTAAATTTCTTTAGATTAATTCTATGTGATACATATGTATTACAGTCATCCCTTTGTATGTGTAGGTTCCACATCTGTGGATTCAACCAATTGTGGATCAAAATTATTAGAAAATATATAAGATAACGCAACAATAAAAATAATACAAATTTCAAAACATAGCATAACAACTTTTTACAAACATTTACATTGCATTAGGTATTATAAGTAATCTAGAGACGATTTAAAGTATACAGGAGGATGTATGTAGATTATATGCAAATACTGTCATTTTATGTAGAAGATGAACATTATCAAATTTTTATATGGGAGGTCCTTGAACCAACCCCCCATGGATACTGTGAGACAACTGTTTATATAAATTTATATATATGCATATTTTAATATTCCATTTTATATCTCTTTTAGCTTGCTAATAACATAACTTCATAATTTGGGGAGATTACCCCAGAGATTTCAACATACCTCTTTGAAATTAAAATATAATAGAAATTAGTACTTTCACTATATCCAGACAATCCAAGGACTTTAACGTCTTTAACTCTCCACATCTCTTTATTTTGTTCTATTATTGTCATGTGTATTTTTTATTTTTATCTTAAATTTTTTAATAAAAAAATTCAAACATATATAAAAGTAGAGAGAATAGTATAAGAAATATAAAGAACCTCACTCTGGGAGGCTGAGGTAGGAGGATCACTGAGGCCAGGAGTTCAAGACTAGCCTGGACAATATAGTGAGACACTGTCTCTAAATTTTTTTTTTTAAAGAAACACAAAGAACACAATGTACTTACCACCGAGCTCCAACGATTATCAATATCAGTTTTGTCACATCTATATTTCTACCTTTCCCCACCCTCAAATTATTTTGAAGTAAACCCAAAACATGTTATCAGTTTACTTGCAAACATTTCCATATATATCTTTAAAAGATAAAGATTCCTTTTAAGCATAAAATACACTATGATTTAATATATATACTTTGATTTCAAATTCAATATTATGGAGATTTTAATTAATTTCATCATTTCCATGTGTTTTAATTCTCTTTGTTTATTTGTTTGTTAATCCTGTTGCCTTTCATGGTGCTTTATGAATTTGTGGTTTAATATCTTTCAAGACTTTGGGAAAATCATTGGCCATTATATCTTTAAATATTGCTTCTGTCCACTCTGTCTTATCTCCTTTGGGAGTCCTATTTATTGTTTCCATATGCTTACAATTTTCTTTCTGTATTTTCTGTCTTTTTGTTTTTCTGTGCTTCAATCTGATTATTTTCTTCTGACCTATTTTCTAGTTCAACAAACTTCTTCTTTGGCTATGTTAATTTGCTGCTATAGTCAACTATTGTATTTTCAGCTTCAGTTATTTGATAATTTTCAACTTCTAAATTTTTTGTTTTAGTCCTTTCTAGGACAATCTTTCATCTCATTTTTCAGTTCATAAACAGATTAGTTAACATTTACAAATCCTGTGTCTGATAACTCCAATAGCTGGATCTCTTGTGCAACTCTGTCATCATTTTTTCTTTTTGTTTTTGGTCAATTCTTATCTTTTTGAATTCCTGGTTATCTTTTAATCAAGCGTTGAGCATGGGTCATGAAAAATCATAGTTAATTTGGTATTATTGGTAATGCAATCTTCCTCCAAAGAGGAATTACTTTTGCCCTGGCAGACAGTTTGGGTACATGCAGAGGTAGATCTGATTCCATTCAGGGTTTAGCTATATTTCAGTCTTTGTGAGGGATGATCTATTTTCAGTTCACTCTTACTTAGAGGTTATATCTCTTCAGTAGTTCCAACAGAAAATCAGGAGTCTTTACCAAAGCTATTATGCCTTGGCAGATTAATTGTTGCCCCATTAGTTCAATGAGACTGCCAAAAGCTCTACTCAGGTTTTTAGCCTTCCAGCCTCTGCTTTTAAATCAGTTAATGCTTTGAGGGCATAGTAGTGTCAAGTAATGTATTTAACTCTTGAATTTCTCTACTCTGTGGCATCTTGGGCCCCCAAGTCTTAGCTGTTTGGGTAGCTATGGGATGCTTTCTAATGAATGTTTACATTTTGTCCAGATTTTCCAATTATTGTATTATAGATAGGAGTAATGGTCTTAAAAAAATGAGTTTAAAATTTCTGAAAGCTGATCACATAATAATTCTTAATCTATCACTGTGCATCTTACAGTTTTATACAATTCAGACTAGTTTATTTAGCCATGGCACATGTAAATAAAAATATAAGCATATATGTTTGTTTGTCTATTTATCATTGTTATTGGTTCCAGGGTTCTTTTTTAGGGAGCAACTTCCTCTGTTAAAGAAAACAGCATGACATTTGTTTTTTGGAATATATTCAGTCCCCAAGTTCATAGTTTGGTAGGAATAAAAACTAAACAAAACAAAGAAACAAAAAAAGCAGAGAAAAACTAAAAGATCCTTAGCATAAGACAATAAACCTTTAGAAGAGAGAGAAAGTAGGAAAGTAAAGACAAGACACAAGGCTGGGGCAAGGTAATATTGAGAAATTTCTGGTGGCAGCTAAATGGTTTGAGACTATGAAATAATCAATTTGAAGACCGATATTTACCTTTCTACAAAATAGTATGTTTATGTTGCCTGAAATATTCAGAAAAGTTTTTTTAAACATATCAAGTAATGTTTCTGTGGATGCTTTCAAAGAAAATAAAGAAAATGAGGGCTGAGTGCCTTGTTAGGGGTGGCATAGAACAACAACAACAAAAAAGATGAACTAGGGAAGAAGATGAGAGACTGCAGGAGTTACTGGAGGTAGGAAACAAGAATCAAAAATGATAAATAAGAATATAAGGCCCAGAGAGTTTGAGGACATCTTGAGGAGGACACAGATGTAGGATAGGGGACTCAAACCCAATTTATATAAATCTCAAAGAATAGGGTCCCTCAGTAATGTTTGAGTAACTGTTGTTTACAAACTCAAGACTCAGATGTTATTCTTGCCTCCTCTATCAAAGGATCTTCAATCATGGTGAAATATGTATGGAAGAAATTTTAATATTAATATATAAGAAGTTCAATTTCAGACCCTTGAGCTTCAGTCCTAGATTTTGGTAATGCTTTTTTCACCTAAGATTCTTCTTCACTTGAAATGCTTCTGACCTGACTCCTTGGGATTTCCAGAAGGAATCAACAAATACACACAAACTGTCTGGAATATTCATGAGAACTCAAGCCCAGGTTGATACAGCAGACTATGAATTAGAACAGAACACACAATTTTTCTCTCTGATAATAGATGGCAAAATTTCAATTATTCATTTATTAATTATTTGTGACAAAACGCTAGATTCCAAGCTGATATCCTTGCCACCTCTAAATCCTTACACTCTAAAAGAATACATGGTTCCACAGAATGTGGGTTATAGCACTACAACCAAAGAAATATCACAAAAGTAAGCTATGATATCCTCATCCAAAAATTTTGCAGCTCAACATTTGCTGGATAATCCTAACTATCCTCTACTCCTACAATCATAGGAGTGGAAAATGGGGCTCCTGTTTGTAGGAAAGATTAAAGGACCCTTTCCCCATCACAAGTTCCACCTGTGTGACTCAGGCTCCTCTTACTTTCCCTATAATTTTCAATGATGCCTTTGATTTTCACTCTGGGCACTACAACCCAGCTCAAGGAGGATGGGTTTGCTACACTTTGTTAAAAAGGAAAAGGGGGATTTCAGGTTATTCTGCACTAAAATAAAATCTTAAGCCCTCCTAGCCACTTGAATGGACCTCCTCTTGGCCAAGAAGACCCCAGACTTAAAACTGAGTTGCCAGCCATGTGGAGAAGGGAGATCAGACACACCTCATTATGCCTCCTCCCTCTCTGCGACTCTTTGTAACAAGATACGATTAACAAATCATTAGCAAGCCCAAGGCCATGCAAGACAAAGCTTAAACCACCCCTGTAGGCCATCGGTTTACTACAGGTCACTTGAGTTTTGGTAAATGTCTCCAGTGGCTTGTCTCTGATTAACAGACAGCCTTATTTTAATGTAAAACACTCCAAGCCTTTAGACAAAGCTTCATTTCTTTAACCAATTATTAATATACATCAAAGAATCTTTAAATCCACCTATAACCTATAAGCCCCCACTTGGAGGTGGCCCACTTTTGAGGCCAAACCAATGAATTCCTTCCACATATTGACTTATTATATAATCTTACATGTAATTCCTGTCTCCATGAATGTATAAAACCAAACTGTAAGCCAGCTACCATGGGCACATTTTCTCAGAACCTCTTGGAAACATGTGCTCTGGGCTTGTCAGTCCCACACTCAAATCTGAATAAACCTCTTTAAATTATTTCACAGAGTTTGGGTTGTTTCCATTAACATCACCAACAATGTATGGCTAAGGTTCCCTTGTAAGTTACAGTGTCATATTTTTTCATATTGTGGCTCAAGACTAAATTCCCAAGAATGCCACTGTCATTACTGCAAACGAGATGCTAGTATGGGTTGAAATGCACCAAACAGCCCTTTCTGAAAGTCATCTACCATCTCTCCTTTTAGGCACTTAGCACTTTTTTTTTAATTTTTGCATTTTTCCTATGGTTTGATCCAAATTAAACTAATATAGGAGTCCATCTTGCTCCCAGAGCTCAGGACACCAAGCCTGGCTTATGCAGGACCGTTTGTGAATCCCATTTTCCCACTTTCTTCTCTGGCCCATAGAACAGGACTCTTCCCATGGTTGTATTTTCCTTTTCCTCTTGAACATGAGCTCTACCAATTTGGCCTCTACCCATTCCTGGGAGAGTCTTTCTTTCACAGATCACTTTCTTCCTGGGGAAGATTTCCACCTTTCCTTTTCTAGGTGTGTTGTGCTCACATTCCTGAAATGGTCATTTCCAAAGCCCGCATTTAAGTATCCTCATCCTGGAGATTATTTTATTTCATTATACTACCCTAGCAGTGGTGTTACACATCATTTGCATTTCAAAAGCAATGTTTGCAGGCTTTAATCTGCAAAGTACTTGAGATTTCATATTTATTATTGAGTAGAGATAATTCTGGTGCATTTTCTCCCATGTATTCCTTAAGCTCATAATATAGGATGATATAGTAATGTCGCCTTAGTGAACTATGGAGGTTGCTGTGGTTAAGAGTGAAACCATATAGAACCCTGTGGTGGTGCTGATAATGGTATTTCCATCAGCGTAGTGAATTATTTTTATAATGGAACCTTGCAGACATTGAGATATGTTAAATATGCCAGAGGAAATATTCAAACAGGAGTTTTATATCCCTATAGAAATTATTCCCAAATTTGCTCCAGCCTTTGGACTGCTTGTGTTACATTTCTATTGGTAAAATAATTCAAAGCAGGAAGTCATAGGAACCGGGACACAGCTTCCTCCTCTTTCAGTGACCTACCCGTGATGGCCAGCTGAGTCACAAAGAAGGTCATTCTTGACTTCCTCTTCCTCCTCCATGTGGAGAACAGTACGACAGAGTTTCCAACAATGGTGAAAACAAAGAGGACCCACAGAGTTATCAACTGCTCAGTCTGTAAGAAAACAGAGCAACATAACACCAGGATATCAGTGAGGACCAGGGCACTTTACAGAATGTGTGGCCCAGGCTTTGGTGCAGGGCTGTTTCTTCTGGTCCCATATCCCCACCTTTCAAAGCTGTGCTCTCAAGGTAACAATGATAAAATGATCCTCATGCACACCAGTAGCAGAGTAAACTGATGCACTCTTTTAAAAAAATGTATTTGGAAATACATGTCAAGAGACTAAAAACAAAAAAGTCGTTTTGGCCAAGTAATTTTAACTCCATGTAAGAGTTCAAGGTGTGAAAAAAAAATACTATAATCACAAAGATGTGCATATTATTCTAAAAATAAATTAGAAATTGTTTAAAGATAACAGGATAGTTAACCAAATAACACACTTTAATTCAGCGAACGATGGTGTAGCTATTAACAATGATGGTTATAAAGACTGTGTAGAAACATTAAAAATACTTATAATGGTAAGGGGGAAAACATGATAAAATTATATATTGGGTATGATATGATCACAACTCTGCAAATTTATACCCACAAGAAAAGACTGAATTACACTAAAATGTTAAGAGTTGTTACTTGAGGGTAGTGTGATTATGGGTTCTCTTTTCTCTTTTTCTTTTGACATAATTTCAGAGGATAGCAATAATAAAGTTCTGCTGAATAATGTGCTATGGTTTGGATGTGTTCACTAAAGTTCATGTGCTGAAAATTTAATCCCCAATGCAATGGTGTTTCCATGGAATCTTTGAGAGGTGATTGAATGGATTAATTCAATTCACCTCATGGCAGAGCCATCATGAATGGATTAATGTCATTATTCTGGGAGTGGGTTAGTTATTGCAGGAGTGGGTTCCTGATAAGAGGATGAGTCAAATGTCTTTACCCAACATATGCTACTGGCACACCCTTAAGAGGGAGGGCTAAAAATGTCCCATCCAAACAAAAGAAAAATCCAAAAACAAGGAGCAACAGTTTCTCCAGATAAGAAGGAATCAGCTCAAAAACTCCAAAAGTATGAAAAATTAGAGTGAAAGGACTGCTTCCCCTCCCTGCAAAGAATCACACGAGCTCTCTAGTAATGGATCCCAATGAAAATGAAACTGCTGAAATGACAGATAAAGAATTCCAAATACAAATTGTAAGAAAGCTCAATGATATCCAAGAGAAGATGGAAAACCAACTCCCAACTCAAAGAAACCAGAAAAATAATTCAGGAAATAAATGAAAACCTTACTTAAAAGATAGACATATTTAAAAAAAACAAATTCAACTTCCGGAAATGAAAAATTCATTTAGGGAAATCCAAAACACAGTGGAAAGTTTTAAGAATAGACTCAACCAAGCAGAAGAAAGAATTTCAGAATTTGAAGACAGGTCTTTCAAATTAACTAAGTTAGTAAAAACTAAAGAACAAAGAATCAAGGTGAATAAACACAGTATATGAGAAATATGGGGTTATTATTATTATTATCATCAGACTGGACAAAGTCAATGTGAAGGAGGAACTCCTATGACCTGTGAGGTGAAAACATCAAGTAACTTACAAAAGAAAACCCATCAGACTACTAGCAGACTTCTCCATAGGAACCTTACAAGCCAAGAAGGAATAAGGTCCTATCTTTAGACTCCTTAAACAGAAGAACTGCTAGCCAAGAATTTTATATCCTACAAAACTAAGTTTCATAAATGAAGGAGAAATAAAGTCTGTCTCAAATAAGCAAATACTAAGGGAATTTGTCACCACTAGATCTGCCCTACCACAAATGCTTTAAGTGTTCTATACGTGGAACACAATAATCAATGCCCACCAGTGTAAAAACACCCCAAAATTAAAGCTCACAGTTCTTATAAAACAGTAACACGAGAGAGAGCAAAGTAACTAGGTAACACTCAAAATGATGACCAGAACAATATCTCATATATCAATACTATTAATAACATTGAATATAAAGGGTCTTCATGCCCTCAATTAAAAGATGTAGATTGGCTAAATGGCTAAAAAACACAACCTAAATGTATGCTATCTCCAAGAAACCTATTTCACTCACAAAGATTCTCATAGACTAAAGGTAAAGGAATTGGAGAAAAATATTCCATGCAAATGGAAGCCAAAAATGAGTAGAAGTAGCTATTATTATAACAGATAAAATAATCTTTAAATCAACAATAATAAAAAAAAGACAAAAATGGTCACTATATTATGATAAAGGGAGAAACTTCACAAGAAGATATAACAATCCTAAATAGTTATGCGCCTAACACTGGAACTCCCAGATTTATAAAACAAATACTACTAGATCTAAGGAAAGAAATAAACAGAAAGATCATAATAGTTGGGTCTTCAACTGACAGAACTAGACACATCACAAGACAGAAGATTAACAAAGAAACAATGGACTTAAACAAGATTCTAGGACAAATGAACCTAACAGACATTTACAGAATATTCTATCCAAAAAATGCAGAATATACATTCTTCTTATCAGTACATGGGACAGTTTCCAAGATAGATTGTGTGTTAGACCACAAAACAAGTCCTAGAAAATTTAGAAAAATTAAAATCATATCCTGTATCTTCTCAGACCACAGTGGAATAAAACTAGAAATCAATTCTAAGAGTTCCTCTTAAAAATCCATAAATACATGGAAATTAAATAACTTGCTGCTGAACAACCCTTGGGTTAATGATGCAATCAATATGGAAATTTAAAAAAAACTTTGAATTGAGTGACAAAGATGACACAGACTTCCAAAATTTATGGGATACAGTAAAAGTAATGCTAAGGGGGAAGTTTAGCCAGTGCTTGCTTGGACTGGGCCTTTTTCTTAGGAGTTTGAGGTAAATCTGCTTTGGCTGGTAGGTCCAAGGAGCTTTGTAAACAGGTTGGGATCTATCATCCTTAGGATTGGCTCATGGTCCCTAGGGCAGGCTGAGAAAATCCTATGAAATCAGGCCCCCTCCACTCCCTCTGAAGAGAATCTCACATTCTCTTCATAGGTTTCAGGAAGCTTCCAGACGCAGGAAGCTCCCACTGTTGCTTTCTGGGGTCTTCTTTAGAGCTATGTTTACTTATCTATTTATGAATTTATCCAACATCTATTAATTGTCTACTATGTGCTAGGCACAGGGTAAAGTGTTGGTGCTACAAGAGAGAACAAAACATGTAGAGGGTATAAGTTATACTCAGTAAAGTTTCAATTCTGTTTCAACAAATAGCATAAGGGTCACTAAGTATGAAAATACTTAGCTGAAGGCTTGTTTATTCACAGCATTCTCATGTGTGCATGCACACACATACACAGATACACTCAAATCCCAGGGTAAAATGAGAATTTGGAGAGTTACAGTAATGGGAATTAAGGAAACAATTTCAGAGGAGTT
Organism: Mirza zaza; assembly: GCA_008750895.1. NCBI lineage: Eukaryota > Metazoa > Chordata > Mammalia > Primates > Cheirogaleidae > Mirza > Mirza zaza. Next base: position 369 of record VSMD01001205.1, on the reverse strand, counting down.
GGAACATCACAACCAGGTGAGTCGAATGGAAGAAAAGGAGGTAAGCTTTGAAGCCAAACTGATTTGGACTCAGAGTCTGCTGCTTGTTAGAGGTGTGATTGGTCATAATAACCTCTCTGATCTTCTCATTTATAAAATAAGGATTAAAAACAAAACCTATATCAGGACAGTTGTGGTAGGTAGATAAGATGATGGAGGTGGAGATTTTTAGCTCAGTGCCTTACACATAGTACGCATGCAATAAAAACTGGTTTATCCTCTTTCTTAGTGGTATGAACTACCTACATACATACATTTGAGGAATGATAAATAACTCACTACCTTTTCAGAATGATGCTTGAATTCACTCTGTTCATCCTATTTTCAGTA